>JAVYIG010010710.1:0-22500 GCA_035222895.1 Strongylocentrotus droebachiensis
GGAAGTGGAAGAGAACTGGAAAGGGTCACCAAAGAAACTGTCGGTAAGCTAACGGACTTGAAAAAGTCCTTTCAAAGTTATCATTATTAAATTTATATCATGATGGTATAGTCCGATGTGTTTGTATATTTATAAACTATTTTCAAGAGTGAACGAATTAAATGTGTCTATAAACCTATGTGAACATTCACATTAGTACTTCACCATCAAATGTGCCGGGGGGGGGGGAGAGGGGGGAAGGGGGGAGGGGGTGGGCATTCCGTGAGGTTGTCATTTCCTTCTTCAATATAACTGCGTAATCAAGTGATTGAATTAGAGTAATATAATATGAAACATTAACAGAATTGAGAAAATGTATTTCAATACTAAGAAAATAATAGGAAACAATTGTATGAATGCTGACATCAGCAATGTTAATATGAGATTAAGTTGTATAAAATATACATTTGATATGACCGATTGAGATGGAAATCAGTCATAACTAATAAATTTGTATCACCCACTTTAATATTTTCATCAGATTTTACAAGCTCGGCCGACGGACTTTAGGGATGAGATTTACGTGAGCAAAAGGAATGCATTTGGAAGTAAGTTTCTGTCTCCAATTTTGACTGTTTTAAAACAACGATTGCTTATGACGCCCGCTTTATCATAAACCCTCACATTAAACTCCACCCCCAAATGAAATGAAATGAATTAATGCTTATGACTTGTTACTTAAATCTCTAAATCTTATAGATTAATTTATTTTGGATAGACATTTTGCATTCGCATTCTCCAGGAGTTCATATGAGTTTTGGTATTGTTGAATTTATAATGCATTCCAAGCCTTGAAATAAGTTCCTTTGTAGTAAAGTTTAAAAAAAGGAAAACAAAATAAGGTAACAAGAATAGCAAAAGTTTGAAATAATCGGACCAATATAGAAATAAGAAAGTTATGAATGTTTGAAATATTTGATTCCTAAGTGATTGTGAATCTCAAATTGGCAGTTTGGTCAGTGGATTGTGACGAAGACGCACAAAACCTTTTCGTCCGTCCTGTACACAAAATATCGTTATTTTCTGTTTACCCCTAGTTGCATTCTCCCTTGGGGCACTACTTAAAGTATATTATTTACAACATTACATTATTGGTACTTTAAAGAGAGAAGACCATTCTGAGTCATCCACTGTTAGAAATTTGAAAATTTTAGTATTTTTTTTTGTTTTGGAACAACTGGGGAAGTTGCCAGCCACTACAATACAGAGAAATTACCGATCAGTCAATTTGAAGAGCCGATACCTTTAAAGATTACAACTTAAACAATGTAACAAATTCATAACTTTCTCATTTTTCGTCCGATTTCATTCAAAATATAACCTGTCTACTTTTCTGATTTTTATCTTCTTTCCTTAAGAGTTGTATGCTATATCAACGTTGGATTTTCCGTTCACATTTGAAAATGACCACATTGAAATTAGTTATGGAAACTGGATCTGATTTTCCCCCTTTGGTATATTCACTTTGGCCCGAATTCACAAACTAAGGAGGATTGTCGACAAACCTAGGTTTATGTGCGTCATATGACGCGTTTCGACGCGTTTTTACAGACCAAGGTTTGTAAAAACGCGTCGAATCGAAACGCGTCATAATTATAACGCACATAAACCTAGGTTTCCCTTTGTGAATTCGGGCCACAAGATGCAAGTGCATAATTCTGTTCCATCTTTTATTCATTCATTCAGATTGTATACCGCCTGGCACTGACGTCCCAGGGTTCCGCTGTGCTACTAGCCAGGAGTGCATCCCTTTGAGTCTGGTTTGCGATGGCGTCAATGATTGCGCCTACGACGCCTACGATGAGACCGAGGAATCATGTAAGGTAGTCCAATGCGACGGGTTTCTCTGCCCCGATGGGGCGTGTCTCCTGACCGAGTTCGTGTGTGACGGCACCAGTGATTGCAGAGACGGGATGGTAAGCATTAATATCTGCTCCGATATTTCGTAAAAAGATAAGTCCAAGATATTTTGTCCCAAAAGTTACTGAACACAAATCAGAAATTTGTAATAAACCAGTTCGTAAATATTATATGCGCATGGGCAGATAAAGGTAATTTTTCCCCAAATCATAAAACCCATCGAGACGAAAACTGGTATCGTGCTCATGAAAGTTAGGTAATCAGTATTATATGCACCGACAGTATATTTATCTGAAACACAGGGGGAAGAATTCTTCTCAAGAGGCATTCTACAATGAACAAGTGGGACGTATCCACCGTGTAAAAGATCTGTGGATATTTTGAGGTCATGCGTTCCGAAGCTATTTACAAACTGGCTCATTGTGTTGATAGCTCTATTAATAGGGACTTTTAGATTTGCACGTCGACATAGTGGACTGCTACGTGTGATATCCTTTTAAGGCAATGCGACGTCTTTTGCCTTAAAAGGACGTCGCATTGCCTAAAAGGATGTCACACGTAGCAGTCCACTACATGTCGACGTGCAAATCTAAAAGTCCCTAATGCTTCCCCGAGTCCAAATCAAGTGAATCGACACAATGCATGTAAGTTAATGCTTACAATTCCAGAATATTTTGTAAGGTATGCGACATTTAAAGGCCAAAATGATGATCGGACTTGCCAAAGCCGTAAATGAGGAATAAAAATATGGATGTTATATTAGAGGACGACATAATTTATCACAATCTCCTTTTTCACATTAAATATATGGCTAGATCATTTCTCTATATATAATGTCAACCTTCCAGCCTCTGGCGCCTCGTCTTTAGCACAATTAAAACAGTTCAATGCAAAATGAGTATTGGTATTTAAGTGGAGAATAAAGTAAAGACTGATCGTGGTATTAAGCCCCTGATGAAAATAAATAGTTTAGATTGAACTTTAAAAAGTCTTATTTTCCATTATGGAACCCCCCCCCCCCCCTTTAAAAAACAATATTTTTCCCACAGTAATGTTAATGTCTGAAATAATTTTCTGCGTATAACCTACACCCGATCCCTTCTTCCCAGAACGCTTTCGAAAGACCCGTGTGATTCTTGAAAATCATTTTCTGGGAGAAAGAAAACAGGGCCACGTTGCATTTAACTTACCATTGATGGTAACTATGACATCAACGGCAACTACCATGGTAACAGGGCTCAACAGCCAATCAAAATCAAGGTTTCCATGGTACTTACTATTGATGGCAAAGTTACTATCAATCGTAAGTTTTATGCAACGGGGCCCAGGAGTTCATGGGATATTTCAGAAATGAACGAAAACATAATTTTCCTCCTTGCATCGATCTTTCACTATTCATACAGGATGAGATGGAATGTAGCCTGAACCAGTGCAGCGGTGGTGATCAGTTCCAATGCCGAAGCGGACGGTGTATACCTCACTTCTGGCGGTGTGACATGCTCGAGGACTGTCAGGCCGGGGAGGACGAGTTAGAATGCGAGCACAATCAATGCCCAGGGGGACGAATTCCGCTGTGACACCGGCGCATGTGTCATCCGCATTTGGGTGTGCGACGGCCAGGTAGGTAATGGATGAATTTGAAAACATAAACAGAAAACTAAAAGATAGATGAATAGATAGATTCTAGATTGTTTGATAGACAGCTAGTTGAGTCCTGTTTTAAGAATGTCGGCTTTGGTAACATACACCTCATCTGCGATGAAAATACTGATGACGTTGTCCTCGTATCTTGAGAGATAATCACCCTGTCTTTAATCAATATTTTTATTTTCAGAATGATTGTCCCAATGCAGAGGATGAGACGGTTGGATGTAACTTGGTACCTGCTGTCGTCTGTGACGAAGGGCTCTTCCAGTGTGAAGACCAGTCCTGTATACCTGCCTATCTGGTCTGTGATGGCAATACAAATTGTCCTGGAGGTATGGGTATGGCCAATCACAATAATACCTCCTGAAAGTAGTCGGGTGGATTTAAAAACACTTGCATATTGGAAATATAAATGTTATGTATTCAAATTGTATGAGCACTATTTTGTCCCCAATTCGTGAGAAAATATTTAGTGGCGAATCAGCCAGCCGGCGAACAAGCGGGGGGGGGGGGGGGGGGGGTGGTGGTAGGTAAGGAGCACTATTTATTAATATTTGTTGCCAGGGGGGGGGGGCATAAATGAAACACAGATAAATAGTGTCTTTAACATTCTAAAACACCCCCTTTCACCTATTACATCCTCTGTTTGCCAGGGGGGGGGGGGGGTTGAACACCTTAAACTACCCTCCCCCCTCGATACGCCAATGGATTAACAACCTTCCCTTGTTTCGTTTACAGGTGACGACGAGCAACAAGCATGCTGCAACGCGGACGAATTCCGCTGCCAGACCGGGCAGTGTATCCCTGAAGCGTATCGTTGTGACGGACTTATCCGGGACTGTCCGGCTGGAGAAGATGAGGACTGCGGATGCGGGGTGAACGAATTCCAGTGTGACACTGGGACATGTATTCCAAATATCCAGCGCTGCAATAATCAGGTGAACTGACAAATTGAGTTCCTGTTTCCTGTTTTTACCCTCTCCAAAATTCTTTTTGTAGCAGTCGAAGAAGTTGAAAATCTTTATTACCGTCTTTATAATTTCTTACCTTTACCATAGTAAATCACGATCTTATTCTTACATAGATTGACTGTGATGATGCCGGATCTGATGAAACAAGTTGTCCTATCATTGATCCTGTATGTAAAACAGTTGGTACAGTCAAGTGTACGTATGGACAGCGGCTGTGTGCGGTAGTCTGCGATGGTGTCAGGGAGTGCCCCGTCAATGGTGAGCAGAATGAACAGTAGCATATCGAGGGAGTCAGTGACACAAAGAAGTAACTCCATTTTGGCAATTTTGAGAAAAAATGGTTTATGTTTCACTCAGCACTTGGGCCTTAAGGAGTTAAGTCTATGTTTCAATAGCCATTGACTTCAATGGGGTGTTGGGTGAAGTTAAGTCTTTGTGTTTCCTGGAAAGCCCACATTTTTCTGAACATTTTGATAACTAATTTTTGGGCGAAATATGGAGTTACGTCTTTGTGCCACTGAACCCTCGGTATACTGTATTTGAGTTGTGCATTTTATAGCAGTATAAGTTTATCGTGTTTATAAGTAGCTGTTCTCGCAATATTCGACAACACCATCAACAAAAATAAAAATGTATATTACTACTACTACTACTACTACTACTACTACTACCACCACCACTACCACTACCAATACCAATACCACCACCACCACCACTACTTCTTCTTCCACTCCTTTTATTGCTACCTCTATCACCGTAATGCCCCCCACCTTTCTTCCTTCCTTCATAATGTGTCTTAATTGTGGTGAAAATATTTGAAAATGTTTGGACACAGGTGAAGACGAAGTCGGATGTCCGCTCACCAACTGCCAACCATCCGAGTTTGAATGCGGAAACAGACAATGCCTACCAGCATCGGATAAGTGTGACGGCTACCCGCATTGTTCCGGCGGGGAAGACGAAATCGGATGTCAGCTAACCAACTGCCAACCATCCGAGTTTGAATGCGGAAACGGACAATGCCTACCAGCATCGGATAAGTGTGACGGCTACCCGCATTGTACTGGAGGGGAAGACGAAATCGGATGTCAGCTGACCAACTGCCAACCATCCGAGTTTGAATGCAAAGACGGCAAATGTGTACCTGCTTCGGATAAATGTGACGGGTACCCGCATTGTTCCGGCGGGGAAGACGAAATCGGATGTCAACTGACCAACTGCCAGCCATCCGAGTTTGAATGCGGAAACGGACAATGCCTACCAGCATCGGATAAGTGTGACGGCTACCCGCATTGTTCCGGCGGGGAAGACGAAATCGGATGTCAGCTGACCAACTGCCAACCATCCGAGTTTGAATGCGGAAATGGCAAGTGTATACCTGCTTCGGATAGATGTGACGGGTATCCGCATTGCTCCGGCGGAGAGGACGAAACGGGTTGTTCCCTGTCAAACACGTCGCCGGTTGAATGTGGACCACCTTTGACCTTTGATTGCCCGGATGGGACTTGTATTTCGTCTGACCTCCTATGTAACGGACAGGTAACAATACAAACAGAACTATGGCGTCTTATTACAAGGTTACTCTTTGTTAATCTACTGTATTTCATGTAACACGAATGCAAGTCATATATTCCAATTTATTCAACCTATAATCAAAATTTCACCATATTGATGGAGAGAAAAATAAACCAACCTTGTTGGCCCGAATTCACAAAGCAAAGTTTGAGCTCAGACCAAGGTTTGAGCTCAAACCTCCTTTTTTTTTCGCCAAACCTCCTTTTGTTCTTTACAAACCAGGTTTGTAAAAAAAAAACGCGTAAAACGCGTCATATGACGTACGAAAACCAAGCTTTGTCGACAAACCTCCTTTGTGAATTCGGGCCAATATGTTACAATATGTAGAGAAAATTGTTCGTATAAAGAGTTGCACAATAACTAAAAATCAGAAATTTTAACTTTGATTTTTTTACCTTTAAGCATAAGATTGCGCATTTAGAAACTGCGTTTCAACGTTAGGAAATTCTATTTCGCCGACACAAATATTCCTTTAAGAACCCACTGTATAGTTTGAACTGTCAGCTGATGTTGTGTACATTTTTGGATAACACATAATTAAACAAACATAAGCCTCTTCCGCGGAAATATTAAACTTTCATTCTGATAACACCTTTTCTTCAACTTTCAGCCAGATTGTCCGTATAGTGATGCTGACGAACAGCCTGGTAACTGTCGGATCACTGCTGCATGTTCGTCAAATCAGTTCAAGGTGAGTATTGAACCCGGGAGCTTTAGGGTGAGATTACTGCTCCTAGACTAAGACGTAAATTATTGATTGTCTTTGTTTTGTTTTGAAGATAAAACAAATGTTTTCATTTAATTCTATCGTCACGTATGAATACGTTTTAAGATGAGTAATTGTGGTGGATTTTTTTAATAACTTAACAGGATAATTCGTCAAAGATAATGATCTGTTCACCACATTTGTTCCGTTTTGTCGTTTTGAACAAAACAGAGAATGAATTTACAACAAAGAAAATCAAGGTATAACGTGTTTCTGTTTTTGTCTGTTATTGATATCCTTGTATCGCATTAAATGTAATATTTTCAGTTTGAAATAAGAAGATTTACAATTTTTGAAACAATCGTAGAAAATGAGCTACAAAACAATAAACGCACTAGGATTATCAAATCTATGTCCTTGTATTTCCCACTCCACAGTGTGATGATGGAAGTTGTATCTACTCGGGGCTTGTCTGCAATGACCGAGATGATTGCCCAGACCAATCTGATGAAGCCGTCGAACGATGCGGATTCAGTGAGTACACGATAGACCAGTTCATAGTTGCAGTCTGAGCATTATGAGCAGATAAAGGTCATTGCAGACCAAATTGTGAAATACACGGAGACAGAATACTGGAAACTTGCTCATGAAAGTTATATAATTATTCTTCAATTATGCACGAGCAGTGCATCCATGATACACAAGTGGAAGTATTCTTTGAAAAGGGGAAACAAAAGCTATTCATGTAGCACCTTCCTCGATGTAGGAGTGAATATTTCAAAATGTATTAAGTGGGACCTCTTCATGTTTTGAAGATCTGTGGATATTCAGGGTCATTTGGGACATGCGCTAACCGTGACCTGGTATATTCTATGATGGGATGGGGTGGTGGAAAATGCCAACAAATGTCTTCCAATTGACAAGCAATAATTATAGTAATGCATAGGTAATCCTTTTTATCAAAATAATATGAATTGAATGAGAGATGTACTTCATCGTTTAGAGTACCGTTGCTTTTAAAAACATGAGAGCGTATGTAATTCCCCCTAATTAGTTAACGGCATGCTCTTTTAATCAATTCCAGTACAAAAATAATGATTTTATTTTTTCCTCATTATTCAAATTATCAACTTTTCAGATTTGTGTAACTCTGAGGACGGGTTTAGATGCCAGGATGGAAGCTGTATACCACTGTATCAAGTGTGTAATGACGTCATCGACTGCACAAATGGGGAGGAAGAAGATAATTGCGCTTCCAGTTGTAAGTTGAAAGCAGCAACAGTATAGAGAGAGAAGGAGAGAGAAAGGAGAAGGGAGAACGGAGAGAGACACAGAGCACTAAATACCATGTTACTTGTTTGATTAATTGTAAATAATTATCCAGATGAATTGGTCTTTCGTATGAGTAGACTAGATCACTAGTGTATTCAATATTATTATATGAAGATGAATCTTGAATCTTGGAAAAAAGAGCAACGTCCGACATACATGTCCCCAAATCGAATGTGTATACAAAGTGACATATTATATGCAATCCTACATAACTGCCTTTTTAAATCATGAGTTTTGGAGGAGATACCAGAACGTTTTGAATACATTGCTAAAACAGTCTCATGTAATGTATTTTTTTAGATTCTGGTTCGATTTATATTCACTGTTTTATAACTAAAATGTTCCTACATATTATAGATCAACATGTACGTCAACATACAAGGACATGTCGGCTAAAGCCAAGGTAACATTAGTACCACTTTGCAGGTGCCTCGAGCTCCCCTTGGGATTACTACATGTACGTGCACAATATAAATGTTAATATTATCATAATTTTCAATCAAAGAAACACTATTTTTTCCTTCACATTATCTCATTTGAAAAGTCACTAGGCCAGGTATATGCCCTCCGCAATCTAATACTGCGTACGGAGGAAACAACAATCCCGGTGTGTGCGTAGACAATTGCTTCCAGGATACAGACTGTCCAGAACCTATGAAATGCTGTACAGCGCCCTCTGAGTGCGGTCTAACATGCACACAGGTCTTCCTTCCAGCCAATCCATTAACAGGTATTTATTGATTCAACTGATACAGTTATTGGCAGATCCGGGATTTTTTTCCACCTTGCAGTCTCTCAAAACCCGGTCCACGCTACCGACAATCATTCATCAACTTTATCTCTCAGTGGGCTCTCACAAAAGTATATCGTGTAAGAAATAACGTGGACTAGCTCTCATTTTACTCACTCCCGCAATCACTGAATGTCTGACAGGACTAAAGAAACAACACTTGCACAGTATATCTGCAGTTCAAGTAACTTTACTCGTTCCTGGTAACGGACCTGTCGCAACGACAGGTCAACGCTGACTGACTGACACGACAGCTCAACGCCGACTCACTGACATCTCACGATGTACACATATATATTTCACAATTAACTATAACGCCTTCTACGTCTTACTAAAGTACTGGACTAATTATGCTACAATATCTATGAGAGTCTGGTTTGCGGGATGTTAAAGGGTCTACAGTATTTAAAGGCACACTGTCCTACTTGTAGCTACTTGCTCCCTCTATATAGAAAACTTCCCAATCGGTGCCTGTTGGTCCCCCATGATCCTCTTTTTCTTATGTTAGTTGAGAGCTGAGTTAATGAGATAGCCACCTGTCAGTGACCTCGCTGTGTGGTCTAATCCCTTCTGGCCCAGTAGTGTTGACGGTCTTTAAGGCATCATTTTATTCTCAAAAATGGTGGCAAATACATGACGATGTGTATTCATATATAACAAAAACTTATTTAAAACATCGGTATATAATAATCATTATTAAACAATGCAATGCCATTTAATTTCTATGTACATTATGTTTACAAAAATGTTTGATTACATGCAGTCATGGCGTGGATAATCATTTTTGTTTTTACACTGTCGATGCACTTTTCCTTTACATAATTTGAAACATGCATTGTTTATGAATAACTTATTTACGTCTTTCAATTCTTTGATCCAGGGCTGACGGAACTAACGAACTTAATTGAGATTCTTCAGGACGATCTCAATATCATCAATAATGAAGGTGAATATATTTTTTTTAAATCACCTTTGATAACAATTTTTTAAACATATATTATGGTGGTGATCCTAAATATCCCGCTGCGACAATTCTTCCGCCTCTTTTTTCAAAAGTAGAGGGTAATGGTTGCGATTCCGTTTCGAGATAAAGTTAGTGTAGTGAAAGGTCCAACTTAGGAATTTGTTCGGTTAGTGTAGGAAATTAACCGCGGAGCATTTGATGCCTGAGCGTGTGTCTTGCGACTACAACAATTGATCCTGACATCAAAGCTTTCATATATGCCAACGAGTGTGAAAAAAGTACTGAACAAAAATATGTAACTTATATTGGAGGTGTAGCAAATTTCATTCTGTGCCAACTTTTACAAATTTGGGGAAATTGTAAGTCAAATTTATTATAGTAAACGTCTGCAGTTTTAAGGACATAGTTCAGTTGGATATTACTATAGTATTTATTATCACCAATTAATTCACTTTATTCCATCTTTGTTTTTGAAGTTGCGATCCTTGCAGACGATGTAGGCGGTATAGAAACAAGATTAGGAGCCCTTGAGACGGATTCACAACTACTGAGACAAGATGTGGATATCCTCAAACAACAAGCAACAGAAAACGACAAACCTTACCAGCCACAAGCAGTTCAACCATATGAACCAGAAAATGTTCAGCCTTACAAACCACAAGATGTCCAACCGCCCGAACCACAAAATGTCCGACCGTACGAACCACAAAATGTCCGACCGTACGAACCACAAGAAGCCCGACCGTACGAACCACCACAAGATGTCCGACCGTACGAACAACCACCACAAGATGTCCGACCGTACGAACAACAACCACAAGATGTCCGACCGTACGAACAACCACCACAAGATGTCCGACCGTACGAACCACCACAAGATGTCCGACCGTACGAACAACCACCACAAGATGTCCGACCGTACGAACAACCACCACAAGATGTCCGACCGTACGAACAACCACCACAAGACGTCCGACCATACGAACAACCACCACAAGATGTCCGACCGTACGAACAACCACCACAAGATGTCCGACCGTACGAACAACCACCACAAGATGTCCGACCATACGAACAACAACCACAAGATGTACGACCGTACGAACAACAACCACAAGATGTCCGACCGTACGAACAACCACCACAAGATGTCCGACCGTACGAACAACCACCACAAGATGTCCGACCGTACGAACAACCACCACAAGATGTCCGACCATACGAACAACAACCACAAGATGTACGACCGTACGAACAACAACCACAAGATGTCCGACCGTACGAACAACCACCACAAGATGTCCGACCGTACGAACCACCACCACAAGACGTCCGACCGTACGAACCACCACAAGATGTCCGACCATACGAACCACCACAAGATGTCCGACCGTACGAACCACAAGAAGCCCGACCGCCCGAACCACAAAATGTCCGACCGTACGAACCACAATATGTCAGGCCTTACGAAACGCAAAATGTCCGACCTTAAAGACTTTTTTGTGGGTTTTTTTCCAACATTAAAAAGATATAAACTATTTGAAATAAATTTATATTGTAAGCTACAAATCATCCAAATAATATGTAGAACAAAAGCATTGAGCTTCAGAGAATTCGAGAAAGCATGAATGAAATAATCACCTAACACGAGGATGAGCTATTTTGAGTTCAGCTTAAACTTTAACAACCACAGCAAGATATGGCACGCCTGGCGATTACCTAAATTTGTATTACACATCCAATAAACATATAAGTTAATGCCAATTATTTTCAGTATTAGCACTATAGCTTCATTTTTATTTAGGTAAAGAATATTAATGAGACGAAACAAAACTGCAAAATTATATATTCCAAAAAATATTAATTGCAATCAATGGTATGAAGTTATTTGAACTTTAATAATTATATAATTTAAAGCAAATTGCACAGAGCAAAGTTTATAGTTTTGAACTTTTGAAATGAGAGAATATTCCTTGTTTTGCACCAGTCTACGTATCCCACCATATCATGTCAGTCGTTATGATTGTGTCACAGCCTTCTGCGTTAGTTTTATGTTTTATGTTAGATTTCAGTAATTACTTTTATGACTTAAATCAAGTGTCATTTTATTGATTGTATTTATTTTGCAAAAAAGAAGATTTGTTTGTATATAATTGATGCGACACTGCCATCGATGGATTACAAATTAAAAGTGAAATTTGATTTCACTCTAAACTTGGTACATCGATTGTATATAGTTTTGTCAAATGCTTCTTTAAGTAAATTCCTTACTTTTTCACCACGTGGATGTTCCTTCAACATGGAGTTTTTCTAAATGTTCCCTTAAAGGCACACTGTCCTACTTGTAGCTACTTGCTCCCTCTATATAGAAAACTTCCCAAATCGGTGCCTGTTGGTCCCCCATGATCCTCTTTTTCTTATGTTAAATGAGAGCTGAGTTAATGAGATAGCCACCTGTCACAGTGACCTCGATGGCTCGCTGTGTGGTCTAATACCTTCTAGCTGCAGTAGTAACGCCTACCTTTAAGGAAGAGATGTGTCAGTTTCAGCTGACCTCTACATGTCCGGGTCAGATTAGAGGGGGGGGGGGGGGGTTTATTTCCCTCATTGGAAAATGGCAACATGAACCAAGTATGCCAAGTATATTTTTTTTAATAGAGATATCATGAAAGGGAGGATGAAATGAAAAAGGAGGTCGTGGAGAATGTTAAAATGAATTAAATTGTTCTGGCATGGTGAGATATAAGGACAATGAAAGAGAGAATAGATGTGTGAGAATGAACGGGCGGGAGAGGAACAAAGGATGGTGAGAGAAAGAGAGAGAGAACGGGGGGGGGGGGGGGGAGGTGAACAAGGAGAGAGTGTAAGTGAACATGAAAGAGTGGGAATAATGGAGAAGAGAGCGATGGATGTATGACAATGGGAATATCATAATGCAGTAAAAGCCAGAGTAAAAATACAAATACCGGATACAAGTGCAAAGAAAAAAAAACGTGGTATAAATAATAACACCTAGAATTGATTACAAGTTTTCATGATAGTTAAAAATGTTGCAAGTACCACGGGATCCTCGGAGCTGCCGCACCATAATGTTACCGACCTATTTGATTTATATTTCATTTCAGAGTACATGTATATTATGTCCATTGATACATTTGATGTTATTGTGGTAGGTGTTGGGCTTATGAGTATTCTCCCCCTTTTTTTTTGGGGGGGGGGGGGCTAAGGGGACATTGGGGACTTGAGATCCTTAAATTAACGTTTACATGTACCTCGTTTAACTTCATCTACAATCAATATTTTGTGGGGTGGGGGTCTTTAGCCTCTAACCCCTCCCCATCTAGAACCGCTACTGATGGGTGTAGGTGTTTAGCAAATAAGAACTTATAGTAATAACTTGGTTCTCTAATACTAAATGTTGCTGCTGTCAGAGAAAAATCAGTACGAGTAAACAAACTTTCGTGTATTCTTTGATTTCTTTCTGTTGATTCAAGCCTTATTCGCTCTATTCCGCTAGCAGCAGGTGCAGAGCGTGGTAATCCAGTAGGTATGTCAATATTCAAGCTAGCTGAAGGTGCTAATGCCTGATTTACAAGGGGCAGACGTTAGTATTAGCATGGAGATATAAGATATATCTCTTCTTATATCTCCATGGTATTAGTGTAAGAGGTTTTCATAATCGTTTATGGAATTTTCAATCGCTTTAAGCGTATGGGCGAGGAGATTCAGGAAACGTGTTTTTAATGAGAATTTCTGCATAATAATATTAATTTTGTTTGAAGTCGTAGAAAAATGGAATCTAGATAATGAAAACCACTTATTTATATAAAGAAAATAAACAAGATAAACAAATTAAGTGTGGTATTGAATTGATTCCTTTGCGTTGTCCTGTCCTTTTTTTAATCTTCCTTTGCATCTTCCATTTCTTGCATTATTCCTTTTCATCCTTTTCATTATTTTGTCCTTCACCTTTCGAGATCTTTTAGGGGCACGTACCCCTCCCCACCCCTTGGAGCTTCCCCTCTGATCGTAGGACACGATGAAGCGAGCATTAATAATATTTGCATCGAATGCATTATACCTGTCAAAACCCCTACACATGTTTGAAAAAACTATGCCAAAGAACATTTCTCACGTTAATACATTTTTTTTGTAATCATGCTACAGATTTATCTGGAAATTATTTCACTAGAATCATGCTGGGCGTCGAAGTCTGAAATTCATTTAGGAAATATCGCAATTGTATTACAAGCTTAAAGAGAATGTTGAGTTCTGGAGAAAGGTGAACGATAATTTGTGAGCGTTTTTATTGTTAGTATGCAAGTGTGGAAGAACATCAGAGAAAAAATGGTCCCTGAAAAGCATGGCTCTTCAAATGCCTTCATATTCTAATTTTAACAAGTGGCAGCTTAAAAATAAGGGCCGCATTTTTATGTAAAATGTTTGTGTAGTCTCATATACATCTTTCTGTGTACAGTGCCTGTTACTTTTACCACGACTGGGCCAAATCTCTTATCATTTTAATGATTTCAGGACCTTGCAGTACACACCAATATTTATATGCTAGATGATCAACCATTGCTGATTGATTCCACACCGTTTCTTTCAAAATGCAATCGCATGACCAGAACTCAGCTTTATAATGGTAAAGCGGTACCAGCACAAATCAGAAAAGATTGAAGTTGATAGAAATGGTGCAGTCGATCAAATTAGGCAGCCATTAGTTTTATGATAAATTGAAAACATCTGGTAGAATGGGTCAAATGTGCTAAAGATTTAGATATTATTAGAAAAGCTTAAATATATCTCTGTTTATTGCTTATTCTTTGTTGTTCCTGTACAAATCATCTCTGATATTAGAAGGAGGAAGTACAAAGGTAACAACGATTACTTTATTACTTTACATCAGTATTTTCTTCTCCCTTGCTCTCCCTTAACGGGCAACGGTTGTATTTAACTATAAGGGAAATGCCAAGAGATTAGATTAGGCCGAGTTCTTGTATTATCAAATATTTGATAATAATATAATATTTATCTCTCTCTCTCTCTCTCTCTCTCTCTCTCTTCTCTCTCTCTCTCCCCCCCTCTCTCTCTCTCTCTCTCCTGTCTTCCTCTCCATGTTTCTCTTTCCATTGACTCTCATGTGAAGGATATCATGTTCTGTAAAACAACTCTGTAGCCAACTCTCAGATTCCTGCACCCCACCCCACCTCCCCCTCCCCCATCCAATGTCCTCTCGTCATAATCTCTTCTGGTATTTGAGAAACATAACTAGATTTGTCATCGTGCTAATGGCATCATGTGCTGGGACACAACAGTTGCCAGTGACGTGAGTGATGTCAAACCAGTGAGGTATCCAAACAAGGCTGTACCTGGAAAATATAAAAAATAATACAAAAACAAGTCAATTTACATAAATATTCAGTCTATATTCACATTCAAAAAAGGCATTTTGTAAAAATGTGAGCAACTAGTGATTAGTTATGGCTGGGTCTCCTTTCAAAGTATAATGGCATGGAGGAAAAAAAACATCATACGAGTATTCAGTACCTTGGGGGGCTCACACCATTGGGTAGAGATGATTGTAAAATTACTGTTTATATAGTATATTCATAATTATTTCATTTTTTATTTTAAAAACTGCCAATGTGATATATTTAATTACTATGGTGGGATTATAAGAAATCATCTACATGAACATTTCATTTTCACTACAACATGCTATGAGAATTACCTATTAATGAGTTTGTTTTGTCTTCTTCTTTCTCCTCTACCATTCAACCGACAAAACCTAATCCCTCTAAAGGCATTACATGTATATTCATTTATTTTGTTTGTAAAAGCCCTGTAACGTGCACCCCCCCTCCTTTCCCATCCTACCCTACGTATGCCATAAACTTCATTTCATGGCAAATCTTAATCTTACAGTCGCTTTAATATACCTGTAACGTTAATACACTGTATGTGATATATTGTAGACAGATTTGTCATGCATGAAGTTCTAACCCACGGACAAGTCTTTAACGAGTAAATTGGCACAAACACCTGTTTACCGCTGATTAAATATTAAACAAAAAAATTGTGGAGCGCCAGAACGATGAGCTCACTATTGATGAAGAAGATCGATGCTGTTATAACCACAAACATGTCAACCTTACACGTTGTCTATTGTTCATGTTCATGTTTATCCACAGGGCGGTGGAGGTGAAGGGGAGGGGAGGGGGAGGAGGGTGGGAGCGGGGAATGGGGAAGGAAGTGAAGGAGGGATGGAAAGGGGAGAGGGGAGGATAGGGGAGGAGGAATGGAGAGGGGAGAGGGTGGAGGGGAGGGAGGGAGGGAATGATGTATGAGATGCAAGGGAGAGTGGGAGGGGAGGGAAGGGGAGAGGAGGGAGACAATGAAATAAGGCAAGGAGGGAGGGAAAGAGAGGATAAGGAGGAATCTGGAGAGAGTGAATTAAGAGAGGGGTGCAATATATAGAGAGAGAGGGAGAGAGAAGGGGAGAAACACACACGCAAACACACACTCACATAGAGGCAGACATAGAGAATCAAAAGAGAGAGAGAGAGAAAGAGAGAGAGAGAGAGAGAGAGAGAGAGAGAGAGAGAGAGAGCGCGCGAGAGAGACAGGCAGACAGAGAAAGCGCGCGACTCTATGCCAAGAGAATTATTAACCTGTAGATCATTAGCAGACCAGATTTCCATGAACAATTTTTGCTTCATACCACTGCTGGTAATATAATAGTGCAGCTGTGCGCTATATCACTCTCTGAATGCTAGGCATTCAAATAGTAACTGGATGCTTTGAATGCCATGTTCTCATTTTCAATTACTAGTGTGTCACGGAATTATTAACGATTATTGCTTTCGAAGAGGACTTTCACCCGACCCGGATTAACAGAACTCTAGAGAAATTAGAGATCTCTTATCATCGTTTGTTCAGATCATCACGTTTAGACACAGCGGTCTCTGTTACTCAGGTAATGTAATAAAATGCATATATATTTTTTCGATTTCCACCGAAACTAAATTAGTGTTTTCTGTGTAGTGCCTAGATCTATCATTATGGTCCTAAGCATGTAATTATGATTATACTGTAGATTGGCTTCATGTACCGTTTAATGATGAACTTGGCAGTTGGTGATATTACATCGGGATTTCATGGAAAATTAATTGTCTACAAAAATCGTTTGGCACATGTCGTTTATTTGTAATTTTGAACATTGAGTGTATGTTTTGTTGGATTCTGTGAGAAAATATTTTTCTGTCATTATAATAATATCTACAACAATCAACACGGCCTTCACGTCCTGTGAGACCTGCCCATACGGCCTCCCCTTGAAAAGGGGTTCATTTAAAACGTGGCATTATTCTATTGAGCATGCCATTTATATCCTTGTTTCCTTTTTAAAATAGTTAAGATATTGGCATTATCGAATCGTTGTTTTCTGCCACCTCCACCCTAACAGACATTCTTCTGTTCATTTACCCATGCGGTAGAACAAGGGGTGATATAAACGCTAGAATATTTGTTTAGGTCATAACATATCACAAAAAAGTCGCAAACAAATATATGAATCCCACAGTGGGGTTTAGAAAAACAGCATTGTTCGATTTTGTTTCCACCCTTAAAGGTAAAGACCAGTAATGGTCATGCGATTGCATTGTGAAAGAAACGTTGTGGAATCGATCAGAAAAGGTTGATCATCTAGCATCTAGCATCTGCAAGGTTCTGGAATCATCAAAATGATAAGAAATTTGGCCCATTCTTCGTAAAGTTACAAGCACTATACACAGAAAGATGTATATGGGACTACCCTATCTCTCTCACCAGACCACGAGAGAAATAAATTTACCAAATATATGAATTAGTAGGCGGTTTCCCGGCAATTTTTTTATCATCATGTATTAGTCAAAACATATTCTTTCACATGATTGGTAATGAGAGCTTCCATTTCATTTTTTGAAATTGGGGCGTTGCCAATACTGGTCTTTACCTTTAACTTTTATTTTTAATAGAATACCGGATGTTGCTAGGGAACATTAACAATAGAGCAGGAAAATCTTTGTATTGATACTGAGGTTGATGTGTTGATAGGGTATTGTGATAGGGAGAAAGAACTTTCTCTAATAATGTTTAAATTGCCCTCAGTTTGTTTTAAATCATATCTAACTCTGTGTTTTGAAGTGCTATGTAAATGGAAAATAGAATTCCATTATAAGTAAATTGAATCCGTCTACCTCCTATAATTTTCCATGCCCCCCTCTCCATCTCTCTCTCTCTCTTTCTCTCTCTCCCTCTCTCCCCCTCTCTCTCTCTCTCCCATTTATTTCTATTTCTACCTCTCCCCCTCTCTCTTTATTTCTTAAAGCATATATTTCTCCACCTCTTTATACATGTATAAGCGAGCCCCTATACATCCCCCATGCAGCGTTTATCGCAGCATGAAAAATATCACATCTACGGGAATCACACCTTTTTACCTGGAAAACATCAACATCTGCGCTCCACACTTGTTCTTAGACACTGATTCATACTCACTAGATTCACAAACAAGGATTATAAGTTATTCAATGCACTGGAAGTGGGCCCCAAATAAGAAATTAAACTCAATCTTTGTGATGTGTTAATTGGTGACGCACAGATGTAATAACCTCATAAATGACACTGCACCACTTGAAGATATTATTGAAGCGCATGGTTTAGGCCGAATGATATATGCAGATGACACCCAAGTATATGTTGTTTTGAAACGTGATTCCGACCATTCTGCTATTACTAAACTTGAAAGATGTATAAATGATATCAAAGCTTGGTCCACTGCTAATGATTTGAAGTTAAATGAGGATAAAACTGAGGTTATACATGTAACATCTCGATTCAGAAAGTCCTCCCATTTACCATCTGTCGAAATTGCTAATGTTCCGATACAACCTGTCAAAAGTGCACGTAACCTTGGTGTCATCTTTGAAAATGATCTCAGGATGGATGATTATATAAAAAATATTTGTCGCTCAGCATCATATGCCTTGTACAAGATAGGTCGTATTAGAAATTTTCTTGATAAAAAATCTACCGAAACGCTTATACATGCATTTATTACATGCCGTCTTGATCAATGTAACAGCCTTCTTTATGGCCTTCCGGAGTCGCACATTGCAAAACTCCAGAGAATCCAAAACTCTGCTGCCAGGCTTGTAACACGCACGCGTTCTTGTGAACACATCACCCCAGTACTTCGCGAATTGCATTGGTTGCCGGTGACGTACCGCATTATGTACACAATCTTAGTTTTAACTTATAAATGCATTCATGAATTGGCACCAATTTATCTGCAAGAATTAATCGAGGAATACAAACCCTCACGCAATTTACGGTCATCTTCACAATTAAACCTCGTATCTACTTCTGTGTCAACTCTCTCTTATGGTAATCGTTCCTTTCGCAAAGCTTCTGCTGAACTTTGGAACAGATTACCTTTAAATGTAAAAAACTGTCAAACCGTTAACCTATTCAAAACTAGTCTCAAGACACATTTATTCAAAATTGCGTTCGATGATTGATTAACTCTGTTCCCTTTGATGTGTATTCCATATGTATTGTAATTTGTAGGTTTATTTGCATTTTTAGTTTTGTATAAGATGTAATTGTATATCAGTCTATTTTGTGTGTATAGCGCTTAGAGACTTCGGTGGTAAGCGCTTTATAAGTAACGTTTTTATTATTATTATTATTATTATTATGACTAATTGGGAAGGTATCCGTTAAAGAATACATCTGGAGGGTATAGTGACAGTCAACTCAACACATAAAGGGGATAATGCAATGTCCATTGCACACAAAGCATCATTTGCCTGACGTAGCAGTGCGTCCGCGACTACCGTGCTCCTTGACGCATAACGTATGTAAGTGGTATTTCTGGCATACAATAAATACCCAATCAATTAACTGAACATTGCTTTGAATTACTTGCGTTTGCACTCCTTATTTCCTTCATCATAGGATTGAATAACGCTGGTAACTGTTGTTAGTATAGACGAAATGACGCCTTATATGCAATGAGCATTATAAATGAAAGTGGTCAAGAAAAGACTTATAGGGAGTGCAAGATCTTAGCCCGAAATCAACTTCAAATACAAAAAAAAAATGTTATTATATTATAAATAAACTATGCTAGAGATGGATAGTAGGCACTTTTAGGCTAGCGTAGCGCAGACACCAATGTCATAACCATCCAAGCTCAATCGGTTATGTCGTTTGCTGTGGTTAGAACATGTGCCCATAATGATGAGATTATAATGAGGCCATGTCTATAAAAATCATCGGAATTGCGAACAGGGGTGGTGACATTTAGGATGGTGACGTATAAGAAAGAAGTTAAAGTCATTAGTGATTGTGATGTGATTCTAGTAGTACGAAAAGGCTGAGATCGAGAATTTTATTTGACGCACACTAAAGTGCAGATTCAGATTCAGATTCAGATAAATTGTATTGGTCCATTTGGAAATTCAGTTGTTGGCATTACATAAAGCACACGAACAATATACAATAGAGAATAATATACACAAATAGATAATACAAAGTAGCAAATGTACAATGACATATTCATATGGAAACACGGATATAAATCGTCTTTACACAGTGGAATAATATAAGAGAATAGGATAAATAGATAAGTGGGAATAGTAATACCATGCGCGGGCGGTATATAAATGCACTATATGGGATTAGGTCCTTGAAGAGGTAGAACAACCTTTTTGATTGTGAAACTATGAACTTTAACTAGGATTAGGTATAAAGCTACTCAAAGTGTATGCAGCAGTTTAAACAAAACAGTTAAATTATGGTAAGAGTGAGGGGGAGCTAGGGGAGAATCTATGAGCATGATTTCTTTTCATTTTTAGAATGATATCAATGAAAAGGACTGCTAGCTGCTGGGAGAAAACAAATTCCCGATGATAAAGATTATAGTCTACCTGACAAACTATTGGGCAGTTGGGGGAATTTAAAGATCACTTTATACTTCGAATTCAGAAAAAAGCACCTGAGAAAGGCATATCACTGCTCAGAGCTAGGTCGGATACATAGATTGGTTTTGGTTGTGTTTTTTTTTAACCTAACCTTGTGTGTAATCCTTATTGTGCCACTCATGAGTCATGATGCGGTGGGTGCTTATGGCTTAAACTTAAAGTTTGTCCACCAGTCATATTCGCGATGTAACCTCATTTTACAACATATTTCATTAGGTGACTATAAATCTTGTATAAAATTCACTAGTCTAATTCACCAGTCGAGCAGTACATATAGGAGTACTGCTAAGTTACTCACGGTGGAAATATAACAGCTGTGACGCTCCACAGCTGCCTGGAACAGGGAGGTTTTACCAAAGAGTTTCACACGAGTGTGTAGTACGTCGACTACGTACCATCTCGTTTTTGTATAACGTACTGTACCACCCCCCCCCCCTATTTGTTTACGGCGCGCGCTCTCTCTCTCTCTCTCTCTCTCTCTGTCTCTCTCCCCCATCCCCTCTCCCTCTCTTTTTCTCTCTCGCTCAGTTTTCTTTCCCTTTAAGACTATATTCTCACTTGGTCCTGTTTTTCTCTTTATCCCGCTCTTTTCCCATCAATGCATCTCTCTCTCACTGCAGACATATTCTTCCACTCGATAGGAGCGTAGCCTTACTGGTTAATGTATTTTTTTTATATCAGCTTGTGAACGTGTTTTCTGTTCCCTCTCGTAAAGAACAAAAACCTGACGCCACTTCACGTCTATTGATTATATTGTCTCAAAAACAACAAAAAACATACCCATGCAAAAGAAATTGAAGCACAAATTTACAATTCTTGCCTTTTCTTCTTTAAATCACAGCGATAGGCGAGGAGACGTTAGCAGCAAGCTACATCCGCTTTCAGTTTGGCTGAACCAGTGTCCAGCTAACCAGGATATAGGACGGAAGGCGGAGGGCGATACGTTTGCTCGTTAAACGGCATTTTGTGGTATATTTTCTTCTTCTAATCATCCGAGTAAAGACATTTAAATGTTAGCTTCACCCGATGACCGATGACCCGACAGCCTAAGCCCTACTACCAGTCAACGGCTAGATAGGGTAAACGAAGGACACTGTGCGAAAATGGACTATACTCTGTTACATCGCCTTACTGAAATAAAGGGATCGTTTAACAATGTTAAATCTGAGATTCACGGCCCTACGTGTTATCAGTGTCTGTGATATAGTGTAATATTGAAGCCCTAAAAAAAATTGCGCTTCAAAATGATCAAGAAGTGCCTCAAAAAAGTAAAAATCTTTGAGTGACCGGTTTTACCATACTCGTTTTCTCCAATAGACTGTAGTGTTATGAAAACCGTCAGGCGAACGGTTTTCAAAATTTGTAATTCCAATCATAAATATCTTGATAATCAGGCAGGCGATCGGCTTGTAAAAGTCATGGGGTTCCTGACTGACCTAAAGGTTTATACTTATCATTGCATCATGAGCTAAATCCAGAATTTTGTTTCAGAATCTGAGACAAAGTTACCGGATCCCTTTAAAACATAAAACTAGTTTAACCAGTCTTAACACTTTACTCAGACGAACTTCATGATACTAAGCTAC
>JAVYIG010010710.1:27500-66852 GCA_035222895.1 Strongylocentrotus droebachiensis
AATCATCTTATCCACATCCAATATCACATGATCCTTTGTGCTAGTCACTAATGTTTGCACAAATGTTTGTTTTCTATTCCTATCGAAAACTTCTGATAAATTGATATACACGCCTAGTACATGATTAATATTCTAGGATAGTAATATCTGTCAATCCAGCAAAATTTATATCGTGCCAGGTAAAGGTCACATTACCATGATGAAATCCCACCTGAGATTTCTATGGTAATTTTTTAAAGACAAAAAGCTTACTTTTTAGGGCGTTTACTGATATGCCTTGTTCAGTACGAGGGGAGTCGAGATGAACATGCATTACCTTTGAATATCAAAGAAAGAATTAAAAAAAAATTGAAATGTAATTAATGCATCGAATGTCTGTAAAGGTGGTCTCTGATTAAACAGATAAACATGTAGATTGCCAGTCTCAGACGGTATTTGAAGAAGAAAAAAAAAAACGAATTATCCATACAAAATAGACATTCATTCCAGTTATTTCAAATCCTCCGTATAGAGCGGAGTAAGAAAATGTAGTGATGTTTCTTAATTCCTTATTATACACAAATGGATTTTCTTTGTCATGTATAATCATCATGAACATGGTGAATCTTATGAGAGAAAATGGGCTGTACAATATACACAAGACCAGTGCATCCTCTAACGTAGGCCTATATCGTAATTGTATACATGAATAATCTAACTGAGCTGTTTCCCGGCCCAGTTCGAGGTATAACAAGTTGGTATCCAACGTGATTCATGTCACGGCTTCCCAGATGAATGGAAAGAGCGAAAAGATACGACATCGAGGCTGAAGTCCATCCATCAATGTCATCTCCAACCAATTTCAATTATTCCCTTCCCCCTCCTTTTTGTTCTTTTTCTTGCTGTTGTTGTTGTTGTTGAAACGGGGTAATCATTGCGGATGATCAGTGCACGAACTGTGCATTTTCATGGATCAACTCACATCGTTTATCATAATTAATTTTATTCACAGTAGGCGTTAAAGCGATGTGATATCTGCTAGGAAATGTTGAGAATGACAATAAATTGAATACATGCAAAGGCGAGACACACTTGTGAGATGTTGAAGACATGTTGCGTGCCACACTCAATCTAAATACATGCACGTTAAGTATTATATGAGTTGGTTAATAGAAGGAGGGAAGTAATGAAAAGATTGCAGGGCCCTCAGGGAGAACAGTATTAATACTGATGAGGCTACCCTGGATACCCTGTGTAATACTTAATTATTTCAAGAGACCTCACATCGCTAGGTTGTAACATTAGTATTTTATCTATACAATATTTTAATTAATCTACCAATAGACTTGTTTTTGTTCATGGAATTGTATGTATTGTTACAACACGAGATCATAGCTAGTCGAGAGAAATAGTAATGCAATTGAAGTTATACATGACTGACTATTGGGAACTCCGTGATCAACCTTTGTGTGCGCGCGTGTTACAACTATCTCTCTCAGTAAGCTATGCATGGGGTAAATATGCGCCCTCTATCGACAGTGCTTTGACAGTAGTAATAAAACGCTATTTTCTATTATTTGTTTTAGAGCATCTCCAAGAGCCCATTGAGGACTACATCTCCCAAATCCATTCGGTTAAGATACGCATGATAAGAGCTGAGACAAGACTCGGCCTAATAAAGGCTCGCATGATGGGGGTCGATGCATCAGAGGGCGAAACGTTCACATTCCTAGATTCCCATGTCGAGGTAACATTTGATCTACTTTCAATAAAACATGACATAACTAAAATAAAACTAAAAATGGAATTGCAATTTGGTGTACGAGTTGTCCTGAAAATATATTTAAATAAAAATAGTAATTAAGTTTGTCTTTTTCTAAATATACACAATTTAAATTCACATTTAAAAATATTATAACTTGGAAAATGATTGTCTGTGGACTAGATTCTCCAAACGAATACAAGATTCACCACAATGATAGAAATTATAATTAAGCAATCATTAAAAATATCCCTACTTTAGAGTTATTTTGCGATTTCTTGTCCCATACTACATATCAGTATAATAGGCCAACATGGACATTTGTCATAACAAGCTGAATTGTTCAGGATAGGTCCAGGAATATAGATTAACATACTAAAGGGCCTCATAAATCCTCCTTGAGCGTTTTCCGAAATCCAAGATGCCGTCCAAAATGGCCGCCATTTCCCGCATTTCTTATAACTATGCAACCAGATAACCAAAATACAAAATTTAATTGTCTAAATATATGTTTTTTAGCATAAGGAACTCAATAAAATACATGTTGATAAATGTTGAAACACACAAGTAGCTATAAACCACTTTAGCCCATCCCGAAATCCAAAATTGCCGCTATTCCTGAATTTCTTATAACTTTGCAACTAGATAACCCAAATACCAAATTTAAATGTCTAAATATACGTTTTTCAGTATAAGGAACCCAACCAAATAATTATTAATACATTTTGAAAGACACAAGTAGCAGTAAAACCACTTGAGCCCTTTCCGAAATCCAAAATGGTGCCCAAAATGGCCATTATTTCCAATTTTATTTCATTGTATTAAAGTACTCTGGAAAAAAGTCCCCTCGTTCTTAAGAAACAGTACTTCACTAGATTTCTTCAAAAAACAACTGAAAACTTAACAGTACAACAGTTGTACTCCTCTAAAATTGTTGATAGTCTAAGAGACAGCGCCTTGTATCCTTTGAAAAAAGGCGTTATAAAAGTCATAGTATTATTATTAGTAGTAATTTGCTTCAAGTCAGACAATCATTTACTCGTTTTATTTTCAGGTTATGATAGGTTGGTTAGAACCGCTCCTCGCGCGCCTGGCCTCAGATAGAACCATCGTGGTCATGCCTGTGGTCGATGAGATCAACAAAGATACTTTCAACTACAATGTCGTACCTGAACCCTTACAACGGGGAGGATTCAACTGGCGATTCGAATACAGATGGAAGCCCATACCAAACTACGATAAAAGGCCATCCAAAGTTGCTCCATTGAAGTAAGAGAGGGTTAACTATTCAACAACAATAAATAAAATACACAAACAATATGAACCAACTTTAATGACTTCGTATGATTTTTAAATTTTGACTTTCAAATAATACTTTGAAGACGGGCAAATGAAGATTAATGTCTTACCAAAGGAGCATGAGCGTTTATTTCAACTTAATGCAATTGGCTCCAAATTCGAGAGAGAAAAAAAGGATTGACGCCTATAAATGTTGGTGTTTTATATATTATATTTCAATTCATACCTCCACCCTCTCCCACACACACACACACACACACACACACACAAACATACACAAACTCTCTCTCCTACTATCTTTCTATCTATATTTTCCTCTTACCTCCTCCCCCTTCCCATCCCTTCTCTATCTCATTTCCTCTGTCTCTTTCTCCCCCTCCTCCTCTGTCTCTGTCCGTCTCTCTCTATCCCTCTCTCTCCCTCCCCTCTGTCTCTCTCCCTCTGTCTCTCCCCCTCTCTCTCTTTCTCTCTCTCCCTTTCTCTTTCTCTATCTCCCTTTGTAATATTAGATCACCTGCTATGCCGGGAGGACTTCTCACAATGGATCGCTCATTCTTCTTGGAGCTTGGAGGGTTTGACCTAGGTATGGAGGTATGGGGAGGAGAGAACCTAGAATCGTCTCTCAAGGTAGGACGATTTGTACAAAGAATGGAAGGCTGAACATGAAATGAAAGTGGGTAGGATAGATAGTGAGAGAGGAGTTTTATTCCTATGGGAGAGTACTGGATACTGCATGATATGGATAGAGGGAGGGAAAACAAGAGCTGCATTCTTTCATGAGAAGAGTCCTGTGAAGGACTGTTGAGCCAAGCTAAGAGAGATCGAAGCTCGATGTTCCGAACAGGTTGATTGCTTGTCATCCTGCAGGTCATCTAACCTTCTGAGACCATACAAAGTGTGGTATATTGTTTGGTTTGGGAATAACCAACATTGAAATAAAGTGACCCTTTCTTTCTAATAATCACAAGCACTGCGCACGTCCATTGGTATATGGGACTGCATTACAATGCTTGGCCCAAACGTGTTAACTTTTTCCCGTCTTATTTGAAATAATTGGGTTCTTCAAAAGCTACTCACTGAAAGGTATAGACCAGTTCTGGTCATGCGATGGCATTATGCAAGAAACGTTGCGGAATCGATCAGAAAAGTTGATCATCTAGCATATAAGTTTTGGTGTTTACTGCAAGGTTCTGGAATCATCAAAATGATAAGAAATTTGGCCCAGTCTTGGTAAAGTTACAAGCACCTTACACAGAAAGGTATAATAGACCCTATATCTATCCAGTCCGGATAAATATAATATTTTACCAAATATATCAATTAGTAGGCGGTTTCCCGGCCAATTTGTATCATCACGTATTATTCAAAACATATTCTTTCACATGATTGGTAATAAGAGCTTCCATTTCTTGTTTTGAGAGGGGGCGTTTCCAAAACTGGTCTTTACCTTTGAGTTGAAATTTTTCCTGCAATATTCTTTTTAAATAACGTTAAAACAACAAAAGAGGAAGGTCATACAATATTCGTTAATCTAAAAGAAGTCAACCTTCCCTCTAACGAAGCGATATTTTGGTTGCATTCTTTCAGATCTGGATGTGTGGTGGATCGATCGAGATAATACCATGTTCACGTGTTGGTCACGTGTACCGAGATACGTCACCATATTCCTTCCTAGGCCAGAATCCATTAGATATAGTAGAACATAACGCTATGAGGGTAGTCGAGGTGAGTTAAGTCGTCTTTTTCTCATCCATAAGGCCTAATAAAATAAAATAAACATGTTTAGCGTCCTACCTTTTTGAAAAATAGGAAGGAGGAGGCCCTTTTTGTTCTTCTTCAAAGTGGCTGCTCAAAATGGCCGCTCGGTACATTTTCCCTGACAGTCGGGCTATTTCTCATGATGGCCGCCAACATCTTTTTTTCTTAAAAAAATAAATCAGAAATAGATAATTTTAGCAGTGTTTTTTCATGTTTTTTTCTTTACAAAAATAGAAGGAAAACTAGAAATGCAATCGTGTCACAACGATGTGCGTGCAATGACGCCGTGTTTCTACGTGTCGAACGAAAGAGCTTCTCTCGGACTATCCAGAGCAATGTGTACGAAGTCTTTAGCTTCTGTGATATTGGGGACAGGTAGGGCGAAAGAAAGGCCTCAATAGTGACCTTGATGGGATGGTAGTGACTATGCCTACGATGTTTGAAAGAAATTGGGATAGGGGAAAGAACCTAGAAAGGGCTCGCAAGCACTGCGTGCAAAAACAAATGGGATTAGTTGCATGTTCGTCATTTCAATCAAGATCGTTCTAGGGGTCAAAAGCGTGAACCCGATTTGCCCCATAGACAATGCGTGTAATGCATGGGCGGAAAACGTACAGGATTTGTATTATGACCGGAGTTAAATTGTTTTTTCTCTCTCTCTTTATGTCTCTTTATGGGCCGTATATGGTATCATTGGAAAGAAAATTTCATGGTCGTTATTGTAAACTACTCTCTTTTTTTCTATGATAATCCTATCGAAACATGTGAGGTAAAATAGATTTAAAGGAAAAAATGGCGTCTTAAATGGCCTCCTTGACCAATTTCAAAAATCCGGCCACAAGGTGCCCTGCGTATTGCATCTCGGAATGTCATTGTAAATTTTCAAGGAAAAAAAAGGATGTTTAGGGGGCGAAAAGTAGTCTGAAAAAATGACGTCATGGCCGATAAGTGTTATAATCGGGCGGAATTCGTATAGTGACCCTTGTTCAAATGCGATTTACTCACAATTTTCTGTGTAAACATATACCATACTTGGTATCATTCGAAAGGGCACTTCATTGCGGTCAGTTTGACACCATTGTTATTTGCGCGCAATGTATTGCACGCATTAAACGCGCTATTACGTAATGCATAGTAAATTCATCATTTTTGGCGATAACTTTGCGCTGACATACTCGAATTTTACTAAACTTGGCAAACAGTTTTCACGTATATGGATACATATATGTGCCAAGTTTCATTGATATAGGTATAAAGATCGCCATTTTAGAGCAAGTTGAAGTTATTTTGGAATTTTCTTGAAAATGGCGAATTTGGAGGGCAATTTTCGCAAAGTTGGTCAGTGATAGGGTATATAATTTTGTATATGGCTGGAAAGGGCATATCCTCAGGTATCTAAATCCAAAAAAGGGTACGGGTCTGCCAAGCCATAATGGAGATACGGCCACAGAGAGAAAGCCAATTTCCAGAACTTTAGAGGGCGCTATTTATGTTTTGCAAAGCCATTGGAGCGTGAAATTTTGCATGGCTATGTGTAATTATGAGATAAAGATACTGTGAGATTTAAATACAAAACGAAATTCATATAAGAAAGTTATGGCAGTTTTAGATTATTTAGGGGTCAATTTTTCAAGAACTTGATAAATTTTTGACGAAGTCGGTTTCAGATTTGAATTTTGAGTACGAAGATGGCATTTTGAAGGTCAAGTTAAACGTCGCAGATAAAAGAACATCTCTTAGACTATCTAGAGGAATTTGTTAGAAGTTTGTAGGATCTAGGATAGTGGAGATAGGAAGGAAGAAAGAAAGGCCTTAAAATGGACCAGAAACGGACAAAATGGCGCCTGGACGGTTATGCATGAGTGATTTCGAAAATCGAAAAAGTAGGTGACCTTGATGGGATGCTAGAGACTATGCCTATGAAATTTGAAATGAAAAGGACATGAGGAAAGCACCTTACTAGGAATAACAAACACTACGTGCAAAACGAATAGGATTTCCGGACGATAAGGATAAGGATAAGGAAAAGGAAAAGGATAAGTATATTAATGGGGCAGAATGTGAACGAAAACAAGGCAATGACGAAGGTTCGTCATTGCAAAAAGGAAGCGGGCGGGGACGCTAAACATGTATATTTTTGTAATGGCCTAAAAAAGTTAAACTAAAGATGGTGCATCATGAATGTATAAACATTTGGCGGATCATCCATCTCAGGGGCATGCATGCATAGTGTCAATGATCGTTAACTTCTGAGTTAGAAGTAGAATTAGCGTGGAATAGACAGTAACATAATTAGTAGTATAGTAGTCGTAGAAGTAGCAGCAGCAGCAGCAGTAGTAGTAAAACATCCCAGTGATTTGATAGAACATAAAGCTATAATACAAATATTCGTTTCTTGTATAGCGCATATCACATCATAATTATAACGTCCATAATTATGTGCTTCCAAGAACTTTGGAAATGATTACCCTAGCTTTAGCTAAGGCAGCCGTATTCAGTGCACAGTGCATTTCAAGGAATAATCCTGACAGGTACCCAATTACCTCACCTGGGCCGAGTGGGGCAAATGTAGATAAAGGCGGTCTAGATGAATAATGTCCAAAGTAGAGATAAAATTAGTATAGAATAGGATCTGATATAGCAGAAGCATTATGATTATTATTATTATTTATTATTATTATTATTATTATTATTATTGGTAGTAGTAGTAGTAGTAGTAGTAGTAGTTGTATTTTTTTAAATTTAAATTTTACTATTATCGTTATACTTTTTAGATGTGAAAATTATCATTTTTTATTCCACATAAGTTGCTCTCTCTCTCATCCTATTTTCGAATGTGGGCATCTGTAGAGCAATTATTTTGATGGGACATTCTTACTTTGTCAGCTGGCATAACAAAATCGAGAAAGCATAAAGATCGAGAAAGCTCGCAAGTAATTGTTCATCTTTACCAGAGCCCGACGTGTTCTTTATGGGATTACCAGATTATATTTGATATCTCGCATTAGGTATGGACGGACGAACACAAGCAGCATTTTTACGATAGACTTCCGATGCTGAAGAATCGTGACTTTGGAGATGTATCTAAGAGGAAGAAACTTCGAGAGTCTTTGAATTGTTACGACTTCAACTGGTACCTAACAAACGTGTACCCTGAACTATACGTTCCTTCATCAAGTTCGGTTCTTCGCCAAACTATTAATGTAAGTTTCGGTTATTTTGTTAACACTGAATAGACATTCAAAACATTATTTAGAAGTAGCAGAAGTAGTAGTAGGATCAGGGGTGGCGATCCCGGGTGGACCGGGGACACATCCCCCTCAATTATTCAGGGAGGTTCGTACCCCCCCCCCCCCCCCCTCCGGAAGATTTGGAAGAGTGCAAGATAAAAAATGTACAGCAAATACTGACTTAAGACCATAACACACTTTTAGGTTCTGGAGGGCACAATTAGTGCAGCGTGAAGAATAATACAAATGCAAACATCTCCTCGCTTGGTCGCTACGCTCCCTCGTATAATATCCTTCAAAATATATTAGTGAATATTGTAGAAAATCTCGCATTTCGTTCCCCCAGTCATGAAAAGAAATCGCCGCCCCTGAGTAGTAGTAGCAGTAGTAGTTGTTGTAGTAGTAGTAGTAGTAGTTGTAGTAGTAGTAGCAGTAGTATATGGTAGTCGAAAAACCTCATTCCTCGATTCGAGATGACAATTATTATCACCTTTATCAAGTTCATATTGATCGAATACATAGCTGTGCATTGTAATGTCCATATAAATCGTATATATCAGTAATAAGCATGACCCAGCAAAACAGCAAGAATAAAATTATTGATAAAATACCCGAAAAGTAACATTTAGAAATCGAACAAGAGGAATTTTTTAAAAGAATGGAGTTATTTTCCAAAATAAATTGTTACGAGGCTATCTCCCATCTGACCTATCCAAAACCTTGCAACAATTGAATGTAGCTGCATAACAGTTTTAGTTCAGAAGTTTATCATTCAAACTTTATCACTAATACACGTTTATCACACTACTACATAATTATTTGTGTATTATGGCGTTCCCAATTCTCGCTACCCCAAATAGCGATTCTGCCGAGATCCGGGGAAAATCCTGAAATCCGCATTGCATTATGGGATAGCTTTTCGACATTACAGCTTCCTGTGCAGGCGTTCGTGATCACAACCCTCTCTTTCACGGTAGAGTTTAACGGCCTTTTGTGCTAAAGTCACTAATTCTGCCCGAAGCTTTCCATTGCATATTATAATCTGTACCAATTACACTGATTGGCATCGATTTTAGCGTGCGTGAAAACTCTGCACAGCGAACACAGGCGCTAGCGCCAGCGGGATGGGACTCTATACCGGAAGTTGTAGTGACGACCCGAGAGAGTGAAAATTACCTCGTCTCGCGAATTTCGAGATTTTCGTACCTATTTAGGGTAGCGAGAATTCAAGCTATGCTTACTGGGATTCGCGCCTTCTTCCTTGTAATACAAGTTCTTAAATTATATGCATGTTCCTACGTATAAATTGTATTCTTTGACAGATGTCAAATAAGTTTGACTCAAATTGAGTGGAAGTAAATAAATGTTAATTTGAATTGAATTGAATTGTGTTTTCTTGTCGCTCTTGGTTTACATCGGGCAGTTTCAGAATAAAGGTTCGAAGCTGTGCATAGACTCCAATGACCAGAACGGACAAGCTGGCAAGAATCTTATCGGTTGGCATTGCCATAACCTTGGTGGAAATGAGGTATCGTTATTATCTTGTCATTTGTTTGTATCATTACGTATAATCTCACTAATCAATCGTTATACTCTTATTCTTCTTCGATATAAGTACAACCCACTTTCGGGTGCATCCATCCATATGCATCCTATTCCCACTCATCTCACTTCATGCTGTGCTTCACATCATCCTCATGGTCATCGATCAACAGATGATTAGTCTAGTTATAAAACAATAACAACATCATTTATTCAAATGTCAAAACTCTTTCGAACCAGGCTGTGGTTTACACATTCTAAAGTTTAATAATGTTAGTTTATTCGGAGTAAAAATGTTATGACATTTCTTAAGATATGTTTCTTTACAAATTAAAGCTTTGATATTTAATTAAATCCACACTTTTTACAAGCTCAGTTTTACATAATCTCTGTGTATATGAGTGGCGGATCCAGGGGGGGGTTGGGGGGGTTGCAACCCCCCCCCCCCCCTTGGGCGGCCCAAAAAAAAAAAAAAAAAAAAGGAAAAAAAAAAGAAAAAAAGAAAGAAAAAAAGAAGAAAAAAAGAACGCACGCTGGAGAGAAACCCTTTCAAGTGCAAATATTGTGAGAAGATATTCAACTCATCTGGTAACTTAACCAAACACATGATAACTCTGGATATAACTATGTATTAAACTGTTACTTGATTTAAAAAGACGTTATCATGCACTGCTTTTTATGGTCTCCATTGTGTTAATAGATGCCAGGAAAACATCACTTACGGGGTTCAAATAAACACCCCCCAAAAAATCGGCTCGCCGCTTCGCGGCTCGTGGACGATGCTCCGCATCGTCATTATTTTGGTCAAACCCCCCCCTTAGCAAAAAGCTAGATCCGCCCCTGTATATGTAATTAACTCAGAACTCAATGAAGATACTTTGCTTTGCAGCTCATCCAAGAACACATTGTAAACGTGTAATCAAGAATCAAAATAATGACACGGTTGACAACAGAAACGAAAGGTTGGCAAAGGTCGGCAGCAATGGAAAACCTTTGCCAAAATCAAAGGAAAAAATAACGACATTTCCTCATTATGTACCTATGTGATTGTGGTATCAGCAAGGATAATTGTTCTGAACGAAGAAGAGCTCTGATTTGAGATCTTAATTTCATGGTTAATGCTAGTCACCATGGTCATATTTCAGAAGATTCTGTCTAAGGAATCACCGCTTATATTAAATTTTAGTCCAGAATCTGGCCTATTTTACCAAACCAATTTGCTACCAGCCGAAGATAGCGTGATCAATAAAATTCGGACGCCCGGCGAAAGGGCTGTTGAGCATAATATTATAAGTTCGTTGATAACGCCATCTTCGGCGGTTTGAATCAAGTGTGTAGGGAATATTGAGGACAGGCCAGATTTTGGACTAATTAAATTCTGGTTCGTTGCACATCTTTCTTTCCATTCAGTACTTCGAGGAGACAAAGGCTGGTGAGATCAGAAACGATGAGCTATGTTTAGAAGCCAACTCTGTCGGCACACATGTTATTCTCAACCCATGCAGCCCATCGGGGGATCCACCAGACAGACAAAAATGGGTTATAAAGGTATACTCATATACGAAAAGTCCAAGGGAGTGTTTCACAAAGATTAAGATCGACTTAATTATGGCAAGCCGTTCATGCACTAGTTCATGCCACTAGTTCCCCTAACCATTCCTGGTATTGGTTTCTCAAAGGGCGTACAACTCGTGGTCACAAATCTAAAAACAAATACAAAATGTAAATTCTGTAGATTTGTGACGTCCCTTGAGAGACCAATGGTGAGAGAAACCAGTGGCATTAACGACCTGCCATAGTTAAGTCTTACTTAAAGTCGAGCTTAGTCTTTGTGAAGGATAACTCATGACTGCTGTGTGATTTTAGAATCTGATTTTATTCTGATAATACAGAATGCGAGTATATTTGTATGCGACATTGCCCGTCCTCAATTAAGAAGATACCATTTCATGACGACTCCTAAACCCTATTTAGCCATTCAAAGATAATTTCGGAACAAAATTGCGAAAAAGACAAAATTTTTGGCGGAATTATGAACTGTCATGCGTAAGCAATTTGATGTAAAGCGAACACCCCGAGGAACTAAACCATCACACCTTCAGGATTAATATTGACCTTCCACAATCGCCAAACATAGCGCTTTTAGATTATTACTACTTTCCAAAACTCCCCACGGTTGGCGAACATCCAAAATGTGTGAAGGCAACAGAAAGAAAAGGCAGGTCCTCAGACACAATAATTTGAGTTAATGTATGGCTAGATTATCTGAATTCCTACAGTACAGAAGATTTATCGATTGAGTTAACCGATAAAAGAAATAATATAAATCGTCATATATAATATCCTCACCATATCATATATCATTTGATGTTTTCATCGGGATTAATAAACCAAATTTACATGTTCATGGACTATATTCTGAGAAAAACTTCACCCATAATTTTTTTTCTTCCAATTTGTTCCCTTATAGCAAAATGGACAGGTTAGGAACACCAAAATCAACCGATGTATGCACATGAGTGGTTCAACGGCTGGTTCCCAAGTGGAACTACGGATATGTAACCCTATAGAGCCACATCAAATGTGGGAAATAACTTAAAACATCGCATTCATTATGTATATTTATAAAGTCGATATTATTGGATAAAAATAATACGAAATAAATTGTATAGCTCTATAACTATTTATTTTCTCCGTAACAAATATCACTCAAACCCTATCCGGGTATTAGGCCCCCCCCAAAAAAAAAAAAAAAAAAACATGTTTAGCGTCCTGTTTTTTCTAGTGCTACTGCAATTCATTGACGAATTTGATTTGAGATAAAAGCTCGGTCCCAATCAAAAATAAGGTGAATATCCATGATAAAGCGTACGCTCTGTATGTGCATGAATCATTTTCAGTAGTTAATGTGGTCAAGCCCAATTTGTTGGGGTTGAGTAATTGAAGAAAACCTAACCAATTCGGTAAGTTTATATATATACTGGAAGCTCCATATCTAGCTCGTTATTTGATACCGTATACGGTATATGACCGAGTTTTTTTTTTTTTTTTGGAGTCCAAAAAAAATCGCTACGAGTCTGCCAGCCGAAAAGTCGCTCAGTGGGGGGGGGGGGGGGGGGTGAACTTTTTTAGGTTAGCCGTGGGTATAATTTTTTTTTTTTTTTAATAATTAAAAAAAAAAAAAAAAAAACAAAGGGGGGGGGGTTTTAGGTTTTTTAGGGGGGTTTACACACATTAAAATACCAAAGGGGGGGGGTTAAACCCCCCCCCCCCCTGCGTACGCCCTTGGCTGCGACCATGACAATATCAGAATATGCAGTTCTGATGTATAATTTCCAAACGGGAATAGCAAATCGGTCGATATAGTTTATTAATGACAATTTCATCACTTTAGACTAGATTTCAACCGCGACAACGATCATTGAATATTGTAAAATCGCATATGCTCCCTAAAATAAATATATATACAAATTATGTTCATTTGAACCAAATTCATGACCTATATCGAAACTTGCATTACCTTTAACACCAAATTTTAATGGATTACATGTATCATTTTGGTTAGAATGAATCATCGTAGTAGTGTTCATGAAAAGGCAGGAATTCGCATATAGGAGTTTTAGGGGATTTGCTCTTCCTTCTTGGAGTCATGGTCCACCATTACAAGATGAAGCAAATTTATTTGCTTAACCATAATCTGACACCCTGAAGTACGTAAAGGATTATTTGGGACGTATACATTACATGTACATGTAGAAGCATATCCGTGCTGCAACGTTGTTGATTATATGTTTTAGTCATTTGCTGAAAAAACTATACCGATTAGATTTCTTAGATTGACACAAAGCCAAAGGCCTTTTTGGAAAGTGCAATAAATTTGATTAAAACTGAAATTGTAAATCATGGTTTGGTATTGCGTCTTAAAGAACTTTATAACTGAATGCATGTAATCGCACAACAACTCCGTATTAAAGCACATAAACACACACATCCAGACTCATACAAACACCCAGAGAGAGGGAGAAAGAAAGAGAGAGAGAGGGGTCGAGGGAGAGAGAGAGAGATAGATAGAGAGAGAGAGAGAGAGAGAGAGAGAAAGAGAGAGAGAGACAGAGAGAGAGAAAGACAGTGAGAGGGAGAGAGAGAGAGAGAGAGGGGGAGAGAGAGAGAAAGAGAGAGAAGAATAGAGAGAGAAGTAAGAGAGAGAAAGAGAACAAGAGAGAGAGAGAAGAGGGAAAGAGAGAGAGGAGAGGGAGAGAGAGAGAGGGGAGAGAGAGAGAGAGAAAGAGAAAGAGAGTGAGAAAGAGAGAGAGAGAGAGAGAAAGAGAGAGAGAGAGTGAGAGAAATAATAAACTATAAATAAACGGAAACCTAATCGATTGCTTTGAGATAAAAGGATTTAATGTCATACAATGGGGAAAATAAATGTAATTAGGAGAAGTGCCTGCAGAAAAATTATGCTAAAAAGCGTCATTGTGGTTTATAAAGCAACCCTTCCGTCAATAAGGGATGCCTATATTTTTTAAGAAAATTGTGCGTGTGGCAAACGTGTGACACCAGTGTTACACATTTTACACCTAAACAAAGTTTTCCTTTTATATTTTGTTTCTGTTCTGTCTTTAGAGGTTCTTGCTTGCCGTATATTTTTCTCAAAGTTATGTGCCAAGTTCTTACCTGCGATGCACTTTTGTTTAGCCAATATCTTCCTACTATTTGATTATGTTTGTCAAACTTTTTTCTTAATTTTCAGCTAAGGATTTTGTAAAAACCTTGATTTAAAATTTGTCCATTGCTATGAGCTTTTGAGCACGTGAAGCCGACATTGAACTCATTTTCAGCTCACTAAGTCTATGTGTATACACAATAGATTCACCATATCTACAGTTTGTCCTTCCCATTGTATACATTTCTAGTATTGTCAAAGTCATTTGTATTCGCCCTTTTAAGCACTTAAAGATGGCATTATCCCCTTTCTAGCTCAGTGTATGAAGCAATAATTTACAAAAGGGGATTCAAGTCAAGCAATCCATTATGAAATGCTGAGAGATGTCGTGCAATGTATATCATCATTATACGTTTCTAAAGAAACATAATTATTTGACCGATGTACGCAAGGTTCTTTATATAATGTCCACAATTACACAAAAAACAAGTCTCTATCTATCTCTCTCTCTCTCTCGCTCTCTCTCTCTCTCTCTCTCTCCCTGTTATTATTTTATTTCTACTTTCTTCTCCATCTCTCTCTCTCTCTCTCTCTCTCACGGATTCTTGTCTAAAGCCCCCGGCCATCAGTTATACTATGTTACTTTCCTCTTCACCTCATATGATAAAAAGAACACTTATATTTGATATATCTCCATTGAATTAATATTTCTAAAATGTTTATCATCGCATATTTTTTATCTTATTGGACTATGTATCGTATTTCTACAACTGCATGTTGTATGGTTATAAATCATGTCCTGCTTTGGCAAATCCATTGTCCTGGGCCATGTATGCTATCTTGTGATATATCTCTGTATAATTACGATCCATTTGTACCGAGGTCTATTTTTATCATGAAATACATAAATTAAAACAGTGTTTAAGCGGTTATTGGTGATGAGCAAAGAATGTTTGACCTATTAGTATAACGTTTTTGAACCTTTGGCGCTTAATACAAGTACTTAATACTACATTCTCTCCAGCCGAAAACTGGCGTCAATTTAGAACAAGAGATTTGAAGAAAACAAACCTACCATATCCGTCCTTTACCTTTCGTTGTTACTGAAAAGACCTTGAACTGTTATTAATGGTTATCTTCCTAAGTACCTATTTTCTCTCGAGTTCATGACATCTTACACGATTGGATAATCTGAAAGCGTGCTTGATAGCGTGCCGTTATCGAGCGCGATAATGGCTAAGCCATCAATGACACTAACGCAGACATTAAAAATGTGTCGCATATTTGATTTTATTTAATTGCACCCTTTACCATTAAGAGTGATCTGGTATGACACATAGCGGAAAAAGCCTTTTAGTCGCTACTGTAACCATTTTAAGCAGTAACGACGCTAGCTCTCGTCTTTTTATTCACCATTTACATAGCATTATATTTAGCTTGCGACGCTAGAATCGATACTGTCATCTCGAGTAATTCTCAAAAAGAAAATAAGCTGATGTAGTATCATCCCCGTAAAACATTCTGGAGGGAAACACATTTTGTTGTTGCTGCTGCATTTTTTGCTTCTTAATTAAAACTAAATGTCACCGAATAAACAAGCAGGTATCTGCCATACAACCGTGTCACTGCAGTATTAGGGACGACAATTTGTTGGATTTGTCGCTGGTACACGGAGGCTCAACATGCAGAACACTACAGGAGTCTTTCCTGATCAAGTTGATACAGGAGTATCCGAGGTGGTCCTGAGAACGATCTACGGCTTCCTAGGAACTGTCGGGATCATTGGGAATGGTCTGGTCCTCGTAGTCATGATTGGAACACGTGAGCTTCGTACCATCACCAACCTTTTCATCGTGAACCAGTCGGTGATCGACATGGTGACTTCAGTCCTTCTCCTGGCATCGTACGTGGCACCGCGTCCATCTCTCCCGTCGCAAGAATGGGCCGCGGTGTTCGTCTGTTCGGTATGGAACTCGGGCTACGTCTTCTGGGGGACGTTGATCACCTCGACGTTCAACCTCGTCATGGTTACGGTAGAGCGGTACTTCGCGGTTGTGCACCCCATAAGGTACCGCAGGATGTTTAGTTACCGCCGCGCTTCAGCTATGGTTTGTATCCCATGGCTGCTGGGATTCGGATACGAGACGTATTGGGCGGCTGTGAATCGGTACTCTGACGGTCAATGCATAATTCAGTATGACAGCTTTTTCGTACAAGCTTTCCTAGGTGTTATCTCCTGCACGATCCAGTTCATCATCCCGCTAGCCATCATGGCCTTTGTTTACATCAGCATCGCAAAGGCACTTCGGCAACGGGTGGAGGATATCCCGATTTGTCCCCCCGACCCCAACCGCTCGGGCAACCCAGATCAACCGACACAGCAAACAAACTACCGCATAAAAGCCCGAAAGAATGTCATCAAAACCCTTCTAGTAGTCAGCATTACCTACGCCATCTGTTTGACGCCCAATACGCTTACCTACCTCTATTTCAATTTAGGAGGAGAGCTCAATTTTGATGGACACTTGTTCTACTTTACTGTTTATCTCGCTTTTATGAACATGTGTGTAAATCCATTCATATATACGTTCAAGTACCACAAGTTTCAGAGGGGTTTGAAGAAACTGTTCGGGATTAAACGATGCGGTGTTAATAAGTTCAATGATAACTCGGTGACTGCTGCAACAGTTTCTGGAGGCATGTGAATTATGTCGAAGAAGACAAAATCTGTATATACGTAGTAGAACTTTCCAACTGGTGATCTGTAGGCCTATACATGTGCAACTTGTAAATGTTCCTACTTTCTCTCCTAATATTGTTAGCTGATTGTTTCAGTAACAGAACTCACAATTGAGTAGCAGATAATGAGCTGGTGGATAAAGATTATGATCAGCATTTTTTTTAAACAGGAAAATATAGGCTAAATTTCATAGGGAATGTTCGCAGTGTGTGATCTCGTACAAAAGAACAATACCATACATACTGATATGGAAAGAAATACAAGGGGGAATTATAATTATTCTTTATTGTCATGGTATCTCATATTGGAATATGAGCAGACTGACGCAATATTCTAGCGCCTAACTTCAGCACTTGATAACATAATATTTTTCATATTCTTACGCCCAACTTCAGCACCTCCTAATATATTCATTATTGATTGGAAATATACGTTTACATAACATAAATACAGTAATACAACAGTATAATAGGACTATAGGAAGGAGCTTAATACTAGTTACTAGTTACCATTTGTTTTTTCTTTCTTCCTCATCTTCTTTGTTTTCGTGTGTTTAACTCAATGGCCCGTATTCTGAAGTCAGGTTTAACTTTAAACCTAGGTTTAAGTCTAGTCTAAGCCTCGCCTAACTCTCAGATTTAAACCTAGGTTTAATTTTGCGTTTCTGAAGTCAGGTTTAACTTAAACCTAGGTTTAAGCCTGGTCTAACTCTGTGGAAATTGTACACATATTTAAACCTGGGGTACACCTAGTTTAAGTCTGGCTTAAGTCAGGTCTAACTATTTGTTGGATATTCAGAAGAGCTAGAAGACACCATTAAAAGGCATAACGACGAATTATTGCAAATAATGAGACCGGAGATACATCTTGTGGAAAGAAAAAAACCTTTCACAATCATGGCGACGATGATTTTTTTGCATCGCTGTCGTTTTTTAAATACCAAACAAACGGCGATTTGCACTGACTCCAACACTAGAGAGACACACACATCGCTCGCGGATGAAAGTGGGCCTTGCGATTTTATGCCTTCGGCAAGTTTGAACATTAATTTGGAGACTTCATTTGCTTATTGAATCTTTATGCCTAATATTTTCTAAGTCTTAAGATTTTATATTTTATATAAGATTCTGTGATTTGTGAAGTACGACAATTCTTGAAACTAAAAAGTTGCCAAAGTAAATGTAAATCAACACGTATCACTTTGTTGCAGAGGAAAATAAATATAGTAGCCCCATACCTTTAGTTTGACGTTATGCTCACATAGTTTTGAAACTGTGAGTGCAATACACATTTTCGAATTGCGTCCCAATGATGTAAACAAATGCGAGTTAAAATAAAACTGTAGGTCTAACTGTTAGGCCTAAGGTTGGATTAGAATTAAGAGTTAATTAATGAAGAGCTAAATCTCAATTTATAAGACAATCATGGATTAGTATAATTAAGAGCCAACGAGTGTATTAAGCCGGAACTCTATAGACCTAGACCTAGTAGTAGAGTTTTGGGTAGAATCTAGATCTAATTCTACAATTTCTGCCCTAGGCCTATATCTAGTCTAGACCGATTTGGCGCGCCTAGACCTAGTCTATTAATATTATGATGTCAAAACATCCAGAACATCCTAAAGATGCCCCGAAAGATGCACTTGAGGTATAGATCTAGACCTAAATAAGATTAAAATGACTAAAAGAGAAATGATCACAAATACCTTCTCGATGCAGAATAACTAGTCCAAAGTCAACATTAAAGCTCATATAATATGGTCGAATTGTAAGCGTTTATTTTTAGGACAATGCAATATTTCTAAACCGTACGTGTGTACGTACTTGTACTTGTACGAATGAATGCGCGCACGATCGATGATATGCGCGCACGGTTACCGAGAAGGGGATCATGATACCCGACACGTCATTGTCCTTAAAAAAAAAAAAAAAACAAAACAAATGAGCTTCAGCAATGTTGACTTCAAACTAGTTATTTTGCATCAAGAAGGTATTTTTTATCATTTTTAGGTTCTCTTTTAGTCAACTAAATCTTATTTAGAGCATTTTTATGATGTTCTGGAAGTTTTGACTAATCTGGGCATGCAGAAATTGTAGAATCCCGATTTTTGTATTATTTATTAGGCCTATTCGTAAAGATCAATTCCACCTCGATTCAGACTTTTTCAGCAGTTTAACAATAAATCAAAGGGTAAAACAAAACAAAAAATCAAGTCATAACGTTCAATGGTTGCTTCGAAAGAGATTTGTTTGTGTCGAATATTTTGAATTGAAATTATTAAATTTGCAGCACGAAATCCAGCTATAAAAAAGCCTAGATCTATATCAGCTACCCTTTAAATGGATGAGCTGTACTGAGCATGTGCAGTAGAAGCAGACTACATCTCCATGGTATTTAAACCTTGGCTTAACTTTAAACCTGGGTTTTAGACTTAAACCTGGGTTTAACTAAACCTGGCTTTCAGAAACTGAAATGATACTTAGACCTGAAGTCTGGCTTAGTTAAACCTGGGTTTAAAGTTAAACCTGGGTTTAACTAAACCTGACTTCAGAATACGGGCCATTGTGAATAGTGACGGTGATGCTGTAGTATGTCTGTATTTAAAATAAGCCATATAATTAAAGAAAAACATCTCGCCAGGCCATTAAATCAAATTTTACTTCGCAACGTGCGATCTAATTTCATATTCTTGTGTGCTTTGTAATAACAACATTTATGTGCTTATTCACTCGCATCGTATTTCCATGTTGATATACAACACATCAATAGTGTAGGGCTATTGAAATATTCAACTAAATTCTTTTCAATTTAATGTATTTATTATTCCATTTTTGTAAAACATTGATGTATGTTTCGCTCACATGTAAATTAAACGATCTGATATAGTTTATTAATAACAGAAATAGGATACCAATCATGGACACATTTTGGTGTTGACGAAATACTAACGTGCATTGTATTGTGTGTTTTTTTCGTTTGGTAATGGCTTGTTTCTTTTTCTTAAATTACATAATTTAGCTGTCATCATGCATATTTATAAATAGAAAAAATATTTACCACTATACGCATACAAATTCAGCTTTACTTTAAACTGAATCGAGATATATTCTGAATAAATCTGATAAAATTAAAATACTGAGTTGTATATATATATATATATATATATATGAGCAAATGATAACCGTGATAATGAAAATATGACAAACTCTCAGATCACTTTCTTCAAAAACCTTTTTATATGTCAATGTATTTTTTTCACCAAATTAATCAATTTAGTGTCGCAATCAAATATTAAGAATAATTTATAATTCCCTTTTAATATAATTTTCATTATTCTCCCAAATTTATATCTATGGTTTATACAACAGAGTCTCATTTTCTTAGCATGTATACATACGTCAATGTTATCTCTGTACGTCATACTGGAGGGGAAAATAAAGGAAACTGAGTACACATTACAAAAGTGATATTACTTTCTTTCCACCTAAAAATGGATATAGTAGACAGTTACAGTGTCGAAATCAATTATTAAAATACATTCCAATGTCCTTTTGATATTACACGGTCGAAAAATGCATTCACCTATATATCTTTAAAATTAGGTCATTTCATGGTCAGTTTTAATGGTCTCTGCTGACCTATTAATTTCATATTCATATTTAATATCTAATAGCATATTCTGAAATAAATGCAATTACAGAAGGAAGAACCTTGACATGAGAGAAAATCAACATGTTGACTGAGAATATTGGATACGTGACATAAAGATGATCAGTTTAAGACGATTTTAGAGGGAAAAAAAATCCGTGCTGCCCTAGCGTTCCATAGGTCTCAATTTCTTTCAAAGAGCTTTCGTCTAACCTTTGCGAGCTGTATGTGGAAAGGAGAAAAGAGTGAACGATCATAAATCGTGAAATGCAAGGAATGCATAATTCACCTAAAATGTGCAAGGAATAAAAAAAAATATCTAAGTAGAGTATTTTCGACATCTCATTATTTCGTATTTGAATAAGGACAGCTCACACAGTGAGCCACTTTTTGACTTTATGAAGTACGGGTCAAGAAATATTGTATTAGAGTTACTCCTGTATCATATTGTTGATGGCGTTAAAAGTGAATTATGATACACACTAACGATTATTTATTGTTCTTAACTTCCAGAGTATAATCTTTCTGTACATTTTATATATATTAAGCTAAAGTAACGTTAATTACAGGCGACTACATCACTATGTTGTCAAAATATTACAGTACCATGCTTTATAAAGGAAAATACTTTTAATAAAGTGAACCTAAATTTGAAGAAAAAAAATATTCGGAATTTGCATTATTGCTTAATACAAAACCTTTTTTGTACAGCCCTTTCCTTTCTTTCAATCCCAAAAGCATAGCCACTTTTTGTTAATGCATGATATATCATATCGGCTCAAATTTATCTCCTCCATGATTTGATACCAGACTGTACATGTGTCATATGTGGACGAAATAGAGTAGGCATTAGTGATTGATGTTTAATATTTTTATGTTAAATAATGTCTAATATCGTTATGGCAACCTGTCCCAATCTTGTTTCTCTCATCAATCACCCATCATGTACTCCCGTGAATTTCCATTTTTATTTCCAAGATTTCTCCGTTGAATTATTCCTGTCCACTACGCTTATGTTTATAATGCAACATGTGTGGGCGTGTATGTCTGTTCGTGTGTGTGTGTTTAACCGTGAATTAGATGTCTCTTTTTACGAAGGAAATGTAATGTGCACAGAAGCAATTGCATCACACAGAGCATAAACACTTTCATTTGCCCAAAAGGCACTTGCTCTAAGTATTAAATGTTATTATCATCAATAGCAAATGTTATTATGTATTAATGTATTCATTTAATAAAGCATCAGTGATTACAAATTAATTGATTTGTGTTTCTGTATACTCATGTTATCATTCACATATTCAAGTGGAATATTATTTATGTTGAATTGTATCAAATAAAGATTATGGACAACATTTAGATATAGGGGAATTTCGAAACTTTCGTTGCTTTATGCCATTAATTGTGTATTCCAGTCCACTGCTTAACTCGACGATATAAGGGTGTAGTTTACTTTGCACATAATTACGTCTGCGACAGATATTGATCTTCTGATTCGGTTTACATGTTATCTCAGCCAACCACAATATAGGAGCATGCTCCTCGCCTTTTAGAGATCTAGGCATTCAAGAGAAACTAATCTAATGACATTCTGAATGATTCGTATTGCAGTAAAAAGAAACATTGGATCAGCAAATAACCCAGCCGTGCTTGGAATCACATTTACTATAATTGTGTAGTCTCAGCAAACAGTGTTGGTGACTTGTTTGATATCTATATCTTTATAATCTTGCTACCCAGCTAAATGTAATTAGTTATTCTACATTTTCGAATAAAAATCTTTCGGGAGAAATTGATTCGTAATAACTAATTTGTCATATCAGACAGCCATTGTGTATTTTTTTTTTTTTTTTTTTTTTTTTTTACTATCTGCGAAAAAATAGTTTACCATGACTAGTACTTGAAACACAAAAGCATAAAGACTAATATGAGTGTTGATAATGAACGCATTATACAAATATTCTCTCCCCTAACACGCCCATGTGAAACTTACCCTCGCAATCTGGTTCAGCAGTCTCCCCGAATCGACAGCAATAATATTTCGTGCATTTCTCATTGCCTTTGCCGGTGAAAGAAAAATGTAAAAAGGAACATGATTTGTAGGTAATTAAAGAAAGTTTTGTTTTTTTCATTCCCTTAAAAACATGGTTTTGGGCATTAAAGTAAGAGTATGTCCTAAATAAAATATGCAGATTGGTGGCAAGTCATGTAGGGTTTTAAATCAGCGCCCCTTTGTATTCAACTTCGCAGTGATGGTAACTTTGCTAATAATGCTAATCTCCATAAAAACTTTTTTTCAAGGTGACCTTGATTTGATTGGCTGTTGATTGATGTTCCCATGGTCGTTAAAGGAGCTACACAAAGAAAATTTACTAACAACTGATAATTATAATAAATTACATATGGATGGAAATATTTTCTCTTGAAAAACACGAATAATTTGCTGAGAAATCATATAGATATCATGGATAAGCGTAAAATGCAATTTTTCAAGACCCTTCTTAGACCCCAAGCGCCCCCGAACGTAAGCCAAACACACGAGCGTAGCGAGCTCTGAATAGTGACGTCACACCCTGGACAAACAGCTCGATACCGGCCGCATATCGGAGTCGCACGTGTATAGTCTGCAGCTAGACAGCCGTGTCCAGGGTGTGACGTCACAATAGTGACGTCATACGAAGGACTGCTGAAGGCAGTAAATCTGGATCTCAAAACTGACATTTTTGAAAGTTGATTTCTGCGGGCCCCAAACATATTTTGAAGAGGAAATTTGTTGTATTTGATCAGTAAGGTTTCCCCTTCGCAATAATATGAATTTTGCATCAATTCAATACACTTTTGCTTCTTGGTGTGACTCCTTTAATATTGATGACAGTTACCATCATTGGTAAGTTTTATGTAACGGTGGCCCTGTAGTAATTCTTTTTTATTTAAATGTATGCAGGAGTTCTTAACAACCCTATTTTTGTTTATGCAAGTTCAATGTGAAATTATCATTGATAAACTGCAATACAATTGTGTTCAATTCTTTTTTTTTAAACGCCTATTCATCGAAACATACGTGCATAACCTTTAGTGAATGTACCCCTGACTTTTCTTGAGTGAGTGTTTTAATTATAAAACACTCGGAGCGCTTTATGACAATTAGTTGTAAAATGTCAAGTGTATAAAATGACACAAAATGAACATCGTACAATCGCATGGTGGTACACATCAGTAGGACGATAAGAAATAGGGCGTTATAAACCATGATGGTAATGTGTTGTGTTGCCATGACTGCGGATTCTTTGATCGCCAATATTCACTTACAATCTTAAAAATCATTTGCACTTATACTCGTCTCCATTTTCCTACAGCTGCTGCTGCGGAAGTTCGTTTATTAAAGATTATACCCTACTTACCGTTGGTTTTGATGCATTTATTTGTATTGTAGCACTTGGGTTTGGCATCGTGCAGTGGGTGCCACACAACCAGCCATCCTGTGACATGAGCATATTAATCATTTGTTCATATTAGGTCTATTTAAACTACGGTCCAAGATAGTTACCATGGTTACGGTCGGAGATTTTACAGGAACCACGCCAAAATGGCGTCGTTGTTTATCCCACCGCACACTATATGATCTGACATCAATCCTACTTTGGAAGCATTTTCCATAGTATTTCAGCTGAGTATTTGGCATGAGCATTCGAAATTATGCAATCTTAATGATCGATGGTGTGAATAGTCATATGATAAATGAAATTGTAATTTCAATGGATTTCAAGTTTCCTTGGAGGAGAATTTTCTACTAGTGTTACTGTTAGTGGCCACTAATTAGTGACTATAAAAAACATATGCTCTTCCTGGCTACTTAAGAGTAGATATTAAGTTGATAGAACTGTTCTTTAAGTCCCCAATTCAGAGTGTTCTTACCTCCAACCTAATTTGCTATTATGCAAACGCTAAAATTGCTGCCAAGAAACTACTCGAACGTCCCAGAAAGGCAGCAAAGTAAAACAAATAATGCATGACCCCTCGCACCCACTGAATGAGCATTTCAATTATAACAGATCTGGAATACGCCTGTGTGCACCACGAACTCAACGTGCACGTTTCCGAAGATTCTTTATCCCCGACTCCATTCATCTTTTCGATTCCAAAGCAAAACGTGTTTGATTAATATGAACCTACCATGTCAATGTATCAATATAAATGTCATATAATATAAATTTCAAACATATGCCATGAATATTGCATCCAACTACCAATTGAGCAAGTAACTACAATCTATGTGTCATCAATAAAGTTAACAATAATAACGATGTCGGTAATAATTATTATACTACTGAAAATGGTAATCGATAATAATAATAATAATGATAAAAATAATAATAACAATTATTTATATATTTATTATCATTTAATATAGGATTTCCCGGACAAATTCGCGTGTTTGTCATTTGAATTCATTTACTTTGCATTTAAGTTAGCGCAGATCGGCTTTGCCATGCCAATTATCATTCAATTTTCCAATTTTTGTATTTAATTTAGGATTTTGGTCGAAGGGTTTCATAGATCTGTCATTCAATTTAGAAACTGTTCAACTAGCATTCAAATTAATATTGACTTGTCGAAGCGTAATTTCTATCATTCAAATTAACACCCGTCATTCGTATTCGTAATATTTTTATTCAAGTTAGGAATGTTAGGAGGAAGAATTGCAACAAACTTTTACAGTTTTTAAATAATGCAGTTAAAATGCATGATTTGCCATTAAGGTCTAAGTTGTTATTCCATTTATTTATTTTCAGGACAATGCAGATGGGTGTAGTCAGACATAAAGTAAAGAAGGGGCGAAATCAAGGGATAAGGCATTTCTGCACAGACATTTTCATATACCCGGGAAAGGTGGGGGTACCCTCAATCGCCCCTTTTTACTACAGACTCGGAATTTTACAAAAGTAATTCACATCGTCTCTTATACCCAGCACACCCCTCTGTTTTTCTTAAAGAGTTTCATAGTTTACTTGCCCGCCAGCAGATCGATGGCTAAATAATGAATCATGTTGAAATTGTTGACTCTAGTCCCTACCCCAGTCACAATATTGTACCCTTCTTCCACAATGAAATTATGATGAAATTATGATAAATTTATGATGAAACATAAGACAAACAACTTGCTTACATGAACATTTAGGTCCGTAGATGCAAGTCGTTTTTTTCTTCTTAACAATCAAACTTAAATGCTGATGAATATCATATAAATCTAATAAGTATAAGTGTATAAATGCAAGAAAATTAAATATGATGAAATACACAGGAAAAAACAATCTTGAAAGAAAAAGAATGAGCTATAAAAAGTGTGCAAACGAGAAATGTATATTGACCATCAATTTAAGTGCACAAAGTGCTAATTTGAATGCTACAAATGAATTAGAATGCTAGAAGTACACCGTCGTGTTGTCAGAAAATCGTGATGCGCCAAATCGAATGACCAAATAGCGAAAGAAGCACAATGTTCATTAATTTGAATAAACCATACGTAGATTCTAACGAAAATTCCATAGATTTGAAAACTAGAAAAGGGAATATCAACCCGAGATATACCTGACTGCACTAAAACCGTCGAATTTGAACGCAAGACAAATTAATTTGAATGACAAACTCGCGAATTTGGCCGGGAAATCCTATAATAATAATAATAATAACAACATTTATAATGCGCACATATCCACCCCAAGAGATGCTCAAGGCGCCTAACAAGGTAAGTACATTAAACTTAAGAGAACGAAAATAATTTAACATAATTAAATATAATTCAACAACGTTAATTACATCAGATTGTGAAATACACTACGTCTTAACAGACATTAGATAGGTTTTCAATGTTTTTTTGAACAAATTTTGATTGGCTGACATTTAAGATTTTAAGATTTTAAGAGAATAATCAATGATATTAAATCATTTAGCTTCATTTTGTAAAATGGAATTACCTCTATAACCACCATATATACCGTGGCTTACTCATATATTACCTCATTCATTATGTATGTTTATCATAATTGTGTGTATGTGTTTCACTGTCCTGTAATATTTCATTTATATATTTGTATTGTAATACTCTGTAACCAGGGGAAACTAAATTTCCTGAAAAGGACAAAATCAATTATCCCACCGCACACCATACGATCTGACATCGATCCTACTCTGGAAGCATTTGCCATAGTATTTGGCATGAAAATTCGAAATTATTATCATATGATAAACGGAATTGTAATTTCAATGGATTTCAAGTTTCCTTGGAGAAGTACAAAATCGGCTGAGAATCGTAGTGACGTCATATCAGCAGTGGCGTAATGAGCACAAACGTTTGGAGGGGGGGGGGGGGGGGGCTGACAATAAAATCCGCATCACCCCACTCTTACATGAAGGCCCCGTTGAACGTCACAAAGCGGGGTCTAGGGGCAAAGCTCAAGGGGTATGGGCATCAGTGGCGGATCCAGGAATTTCTTACGGGGGGGGGGGGCACAAAATGGCTTGGGGTGAAATATATGTAAAACGATGAAGCGACAGAGCGAGGCTTAAGCGGCGAGGGAGCGGAGCGACCAAGCGGGGTGGGTCCGGGAGGGGGTTCTGACCCCCTTCCAGAGTAGGAAGCATTTGCAATTTTAAAACCACATTATACGCATTTCCAGGCACTTCCCGGAGTTATACGCCGTAAAATTGCTTTCTCCGACCCCCCCCCCCCCCCCCCGAAGAGTAGGGATTTTTGCAATTCGAGAACCACATTTGGCGCATTAATGTCCACCGGCACTTCTTGAAAAAATGAGGACCTCACAAATCACTTGTATGGAATTGAAAATAAGTCATGGTCTAATTTTTATTTGGGGGGCTAGCGCCCCCAAGCCCCCCCCCCCCACCAGTACGCCAGTGCATACCAGTTGTTCGTTGCTGTCTATGATTTGAAGCCGATTCGGCTTTTATTCTGACTAGAAGGCTCAACCTTTTCATCATTTAGATGATGTTTGCTTGGATTTGTATATCTAATATAAAAATTACTATTTCTTTTGAAATCTCAGGAAGGTCGTATAGTGTGCGGTAGGCTTAATGGTTTTATTGTATGATGTAATGAAGACCTCGATTCGCTCATCGACATGTCACTGAAACCCATAAATTGTTGTAATTATGTTAAAGGTACACCACTTATGATACTTTCTTCTTTTTTTTTTTTTTTTTTTTTTTTTTTTGGGGGGGGGGGTCTTGCATAAGTTCTTCTGACTATTCTTTATCTTCTGATTTTCCTTTTCTTATTCTTCCCCTTCTATATCCTCCTCCTCATCCTCCTTCTTCTGTTTTAGTCCTTCGGTTTTAATCATTTTTTAATGCACCCCCCGCCCCTCGCCGCCATACTTAAAATGATTACTATTTTGTTCTGGTGGCTTATCTAGCCTTTTGACTACAAAATAAAACGTTTAGAAGTGAAGAGGACAACTCTCTGATATTCAATTCAATTTAGTTCAATTCTTTTATTCATCCACATTCTCAAGAGTACATGGACAATTGAGATCAAATTCTTATGATATGCTTGCCTTTGCTGTCGTCGTCCTCATGGATAGGAGCAGCCATGGCGTGGGACATGAATGACACGAGCAAGAGCCATGATGTGATGTAGAGATTCATCGTTAGGTGAATGTAAGATTGATCAACGAGGTGTCTGGAAATGAAGACGTAGAGAAGATAGCTCATCATCCACATTTCAACGGTTTCATGACAATGAACTATGTCTATATCTATAGATATATGTATTCTACTAAAATGGACGATGGGCTTCAGCTTAGCAAAGAAAGATTTCTAAACTTTCCTTAATTAAGCATGTAGAATACAGATCATGGTCATGATGGTACTCATCTATATAGGCCAGTGAGTCGTCTGTATTGATTTTTTTTCCTCGAATCCACTATAAGGCTGACCTTATCCCCCCCAACGAAACGAAATATCGATCGGCCAATTTTTCTAATTTTGGGACACCCCCCCCCCCCCCCCGCTTATTCAGCGGCTGGCTGAGTCGTTGCGAAATTTTCGGCGTGATTTTCACATTTTAAAACTCCCCCTTCGGAGAAGTCCTGCGTACGCGCCTGATTTAGGCTAATACAGTCCTTTTTGTTATAGTTATCAACTAGCTTATATGTCACAAGCCCTTGATTTTACCAACACAGAGGTGCCGAGTATTTCATCCACAACACAGATAAAGGTCATTGGTCCGAACTCTCTACAAACATGAACGAAATTGATAAGCGATACTCCCAAAAAAATTAGATACAACTATATTCTTTCTAACCGAATCAAACCTGAACTTTGGCTTACCTCTTATAGCTTCTAAATTACAGAACCAGTCAAGATGGCGGTCAGAGAATAAATCTTCAAAGTGTTTCTCGTTTTAGTAAGCTGTCTAGATGGGTTTTTCTTAGGTGATCAATTAATGCTTCACCTACCATATGGCACCGGAGAACAGGGCTCGTCCTATTAGTTTCATACATTTTGTCTACTTGAGGGTTTCATTTTCAAGGTAATTATCCTTCAAGATCCGGGTAGCTTATCAATTATAGCAGTTGCAAAATGAAGGGCATAACAGTCCCCTTAACAAAAACACCAATGTACCAGACCTCAAGGATAAGTCAAAAATGTATCGAAGATGTGCCCCCCCCCCCACACACACACCTTGCCTGAATCTACACCAAGAACAAACGAAAAGTGTGGTAAGTAATAGTGTTGATAGATAGATATCACATGTCGACTGCCGAGAGTCAGATAAGGGTATCGTACGTGAATATTAACACAAAACAAAGATTTTGGTTTGCTTTTTGCTTTTGTTTCTCAACAAGCGATTTCGTATTCCAAATTATCTCAAATGTGGAACTACAACAACATTAATATCCCTAAATTGTGCCCACCATCCCTTAGTTAAACCCCGTTGCTCTCTCTGAACAAAGAGTGAATTTTCACTCTATTTTCACTTTCTTGGGAGTGACGTCCGTGATCACTTATTTAGGAGTGAATATCGATTGATTTTCGAGTGCTCTCTATAGAAGAAAAGAGTGAATGTTCACTTTATTTTCACTACATTTTCACTCTCCAGAGGAGTGACGTCCGTGATCACTCGATTTTTTTTTAGAGAGAGATAATCATCAAAATGTAAGTTTACCTGATCGCATGAGAGAAAAGTATTAAATAAACGCATCATAACAAAAGAAAAGTCGTGATACCAATTTTGTCTGTATTAAGATTGTGTTTGCAAGGTTTCCACTGTTCATAACATCAACCTTTACAATACCGATAGACATCAACTTATTTTTGCGAGTCTCGATTTTAGGCAGGTTGTGAAAACAATATACAGTATACCTGACGGCGGATAGTCAACCTGTTCGAAATGTCGAGCCCCTCCTACCACCTACCCCCCATCTTCTCCTATACCGTTGGTATAGTTCTCTTTACAACTATAAGCTCAAGAAAGATAACCAACATTCCTTTTCAGGACTACACATACTCAAGAAAGACAGATTACCAACAGTCCTTTTCATCAAGACTCCCCAGTCCTCCCCATCTCACACGATCACCATGCAAGCCGATACTTATAATCAGCATCTATTAATAAGAGTGTTTTGTTATTTCCACATGAAATGAACACTAGACAACTAAGAACTTGCCAATACATGTTAAATGAACTAAACACTGTATGTCATCTCAATTCCATTACAGTTTCCCATGCTTTATTGCATTTCCTGCCTACCTGCACTACTTCATTTAGAAGCCTAGATGGGAAGCTAAATGGTTGTACAAGACGATGGGCTAGGGAAAGAGAGAAAGAGAGAGAGAGAGAGAGAGAGAGAGAGAGAGATAGAGAGAGAGAGAGAAAGAGAGAGAGAAAAAAAAAGAGTAGAAAAATTGCTAATGTACCTATCAAATATATTGTTATTTTCCTACTTAGGTTAGTCAATAATGGAAGACATCATGAATAGAACGACGTTCTTCATCTGAATAAAGAATTACCCCCAAGCAGGTAAGTGGTCATTCATTGATGCGTGTGATGGCTAAAGAATAAAACCCGTAATATAGAAGGAAACCAACGAAGAAATTATATGTGGTATGAAAAAGAAAATCGGGATACATACAATTTGTGGATTCGTATTCACATCGCAAATTTGGCTCACATTTGCCGTAAAAGGTTAAGAAATGGACAATGGGCAGAAAATTCTCGGAGATTTGTGGTTGACAGCTTTTTAATAGACACTACATATTGAGCTTAATGGTCTTAGAATGATAACCTGAATACATATATCGATGTAATGTAGGTTATACTAAAATGCATTAGTAGTAGCAGTAGTGGTGGTGCTGGTGCTGGTGGTAGTAGTAGTAGTAGTAGTAGTAGTAGTAGTAGTAGTAGTAGTAGTAGTAGTAGTAGTAGTAGCAGTAGTAGATGTTATGTCGTAGATAGTATGTCCAATATAGACACATCCGGAATATGCCGCCGAATCAGGGATGGTAATAAATCATAAGTCTGTCACTCGGAATAAGATATGGGGAGCCAGAAAGAAATGAAGGTTATCACATTGTACGAATCCTTAAAATCCTGGTACTAAATAATTAAAGGGCTGCAAAAATTACAATTAATGGACATTCTTTTGTGTGTGTAAATATCAAGATTGACTCGATTTGGATTTGATGGGGAGGACGGGTCAATTTTTTCCCTCCCCTCTCCCTAAATATATCAGTATCAGGCGTCCAAAGACCCAGCTGAAACCGCCCCTCTCCTATCCATTGATTGTAGCCATGTTACGCCACGACTAGGCATGTGGTTAGAAAGCTGCGGAAAGCTTAGTGTCAGTACACATTACATTTTGCCTCACAAGAAAAACACACTCTATTCAATTTGTTATGGTCCGATAACCGTACTATAGCAGCAAGCATGGCAGAAATGAATTTGTCATTTGTCGTTTTGTCAAACAAATTTACTCAATATACAGTAGGTTTGCGGTTGCACCATGTGTGTGAGAGAGAGAGAGGTTTGAGGAGTCCTGAACTCTCTCTCTCTCACACACATGGTGCAACCGCAAACCTACTGTATATCTACATCACCATGCAAGCCGACACTTACAAGCAGCATCTAAATTTACTCAAGTTGTCATTGTCTAATGGGAATGTGGCGCTTGATGTGTGTATATTAACCCCATCCTTAAAGCCCCTCTCAAGTGGTAGGAGCCCCCACAATTTGATGGCAAAGTTTTACTTACATTGTTTCATAATGTGAAAGAAGATGTCATTTAAAACACATTTCTGCATGCATTTTCAAGACAAATATGTTTGAAGTCGAATATTAATCAAATAATACAAAATTTAGGTTTTCTGCGGTCAACATAAAACCCGAATCATGTATTATTTTATCAATTATTTTGTTGTTGTTGTTGTTGGGGGGAATCTTTGCAGAAGTGTGTCTTAAAAGACATCTTCTTTCACATTATGATACAATTTAAGTAAAGTTTTCCCATCAAATTTGAGGCGAATTTGAGGCTCCAAACACTGTAGAGGGGCTTCAAAAGAGTAGAAAGGAAACCAACTTAAATCCATATCATCTATCGCTGTTGTTTGAGTCTTTTTTTATGGCTGGTCTTTTGCCGTATACGGTAATGTATTTATTGATTTGTTTGTCAGTATAACATAACTTCTTCTTCCGTTGGTTTGAGAATAACAACACGCATTTATGCAATCACATATGTAACGAAAATTACACATGCTGAAATTCCTTTTGGGAGATAAACATTTGTAATTAATATATTTCTTTCACATTTATTGTCGAAAAAGCTCGAAGATATAAAATGGAAAGAAGATTATATGCCCTTTCCAAAATTGGGGGATACGGTGTGACTTTATGTGTCCCTGTTACTGGTTTACCAGATGAATCCCAAATGCATTTATATTTTCAGTTACATCTGAAAGTGTTCTTTTCTTCTTGTTCGTTCTGTCGTTTCCCTGTCTCCTTTTCGTCCCTTGGGGCGCGCACACTATTTAATATAACACAGGTTTAACGTCCTCCTGACTCTTTAATACATGCTGCCGAATTGACTCCAAACAGACGTTGCATCAGACGTCTTTGTTATGAGGTGTCAAGTAAAAATTGTAATTTTCATTGATCTTTATTTCATTCATCATAAAAACATCATAAAAGACATATACAATACAAAACATAGCATACAAGTTAAAGAGAAACATTTACAATAGAATACAATAACAACAAAAATGCCTTATAAATGTGGAGACAGCTATTAAAGCCAAAGGCTTTATTGGTGCTGCCACCGAAAGAGCAATGTTGTTTAAAAGGGTGATTAAAAAATAACTAAGTCTAGAAATGAAAGAAATTTCATGAAAAGCCATCCTCCAGCAAATCCAGAAAAGAAATACGAAATTAAACAATCTATCACTAAATAAATGAACTGGAAAATAAATCTTAAAGAAAGCCATTATGTTGTTACCTTATTTGACATGTCATCGATCTTACTGTAGAAATGCTGACATAGAGGTAATAAATAAAAAATCAAATAATGCAAATGTCATTCTACTTTTTCTGTCAGCACCATGCGATTCACTGAACAAGTACGATATAATGAAATGTCGAACATCAACTAACGTTGTCAGTTCACTTCAGCCGAAACTAAACAAATAATTTCAAAAAGTACGTTCGGCAACCGCAATGGCATTTAACGCTATATACAGCAATGACAATCAAAGTTTCCTTTCATTTTCAATCTTATAAATTTGATTCAGGCGTAAAAAGCACGAGGAAAACAAGCTTGCATTTTAGAGAATGTTGATATAGCAAACGCTCGTTTCAGACGAAATATATGCAGGTTTTACGAAGCTTGCATTGGCACTTTCCTTGATAGGAAATTCAATTTGTTATTTACGTAGTGATAATAATTCAATTCAACCTACTTTCAGGGGACTGGTTTGGCAGCTTGAAGGAAGACACGACCACAACCTGAAGTATGTAATTCCTGTTGCAACTATTGACTCCTTCAAGTTCTCATACTACCCAAGAGTATATTAAAGGATCTTGAATCATCTGCCAGGCTCAGCAGTCAATGCAACAGGAATAACCAACTCCAAGGGGACTGCTCTACCCTCCATCAGAATAATGCAGCCCCATGTTGGTTCTCACATCGTATAAGTTTACAAGCTTGGTTTTTACTTGCACTGGACATATTTTTTACTGTAAATTAACAATTGCTTTGTCCACACACCATTCCTGCAATTCATGACACTCCTTGTAGTTACTCGCCTCACCTACCATCCCAGTATAGTTTCCTGAGTGAGCTGCCACAGGGATTACCCAACCAAGTATCAAGTACCAAGCACTATCAGAAGCATGTACTGTGCATATGATGCAGTCATGGTACTTTATTTGGGAGGCAATCGCTTATGAGCTTGAAGGTAACACTCTGGGAGAAATAGCTGAAACTGCTTCAACGCTAGAAGATCAATCATTCATTCAGACTATATGATGATGTAGGCCAACACCACTGAAAGAACATCACTGTATAGTGCGGCTAATCGGCTCAGTTGTACATGATTCTAGTCGTACATCCGTCTGAACTGTTAATTCTCCAACAAGAAAAGTTTGAGACCAGAATTATCCCTCTGGAAAATCCCCCTTCCCGAATTCACAAATTAATTGCTCGGTTTGGATAAGTGCAAGAAGAACACAGCGCCTAAAATCAACCACATGCTTTCCTCATTGCAGCTTTATCTTAAGGAATTTCAATCATAAATCGACCACTATGGATACCATGACTATCGTTGAGATGATTCTTCTTGTGACCTATGTATTGACCGGGATATCGGGAAACGTTATCATCATATTTATCTACGGAATTAAAAAGATTCGCAAAATATCTACGGATTATCTAATCGTATCGCTTGGGGTCGCTGATCTCGTAGCGTCATCGTGTTTAATCGCCATTGTAACTTGGGGAATCGAAGACGGTTTCCGATCTGACGATGGTTGTAAGTTAGTCATGTTTATCCGTAGATGTGCGGCCGTGACTTCAGTTTGGTTTACCATCTTACTCTCCTGCGATCGCTTTCTCATCGTATGCCAACCACTCAGCAAACGACCTTCACTTAATATCTACATAGTGGCGATCTTAGTTTGCGTCATCTACACTGCAGTGTCCCAAATATCTTATCCGCTCTTTGCAAAGGCCATTGACGTCTCCGATTCCACCGCATGTGCTTTGGTTGGACCAGTGTGGCTCGGATTGGCAAACGGAATTCATTATAACGTCTTGCTTGGTATTGCAACCCTGACATGCACGTTGATGTACTCAAAGATCTACTTGAAAATCAAGCACCATAGGAGAGTGGGAAGTGACAGTCGAGGACAGGATGGAGCCAAAAAAGGTGATAAGTCAAGGTCTCTGTGGTCTCATTCTAAACGAAGTGTCCTCTCACGTAACAGAATTGCTCCTGAGGATAGCAACTACCCTAGTTGCTCGGCTGCTGATATGTTGAGTGGGCATGAACGTGCGGTAAGAACTATATCAAAGAGTACCCTGATGGAGGAACCATCAACGGAAGTCATTACCAAAGCGTTGCCCCCTGGAGTTTACTTCGAAACGACGTCATCACCGCCAACAGGACCAAGATGTCAAGTGAGTGAACTTGAAAGCCATAAGAACTTTGATCAACAGGATTCTGCTAACAGCTGCAAAGACAGTGCAAGTGGTGAAACTCGCTGTGATGTATTGGCTATGAACAAACGGGAGAAAGTGATCTCCGAACCTGATAGCACAAGTCCCTTTGGTCCGTTCCTAGATGAAACACCTGGTAACCAGAAGACACCCCCATCTCACCTTGGTAGGTCTAGCCATAAGAACAATTCTTCACACATTGCAGATAAAGGGTCCCGTAAAAACTCTCACCGTACATTCAAGTCCAAAGATTCCAGGGTCCTTCTTTTCAAGGACAAACAGAGACAAGGAGAAATGTCCGAACCAGAAAGACATGTAGACAAGGTCACCTCGTTTAAGCGAAGGATCTCCAAACTCGCACTTTCCCGAACAGGGACAAACCATCGCCCACGTAAAGACGCAATGACCCGGATGCTCTTAATCACGACGGCTATCTTTTTCTTTACATCTGTGCCTTCGATGGTCTTCGAAAACCTGCCTTTGGCTGTGGTGACATCGTTTCGAAGCTCGTACGCGGGAGACTGTATCGTGGTGCTCTCGTATCATATTCGACTCATCAACCACGTCATTAACGTGTTCGTTTACATCATCGTAAACTCTCGCTTTAGAAAGGACATGAGGAATATCTTTTGTAAGCGTAGCGAGGATTAATGTGCATGTTTCTCTGACACGAAATCACATCAGAACGAAAAGTCTCTGAGGGATGTTTGACAGAATAATAAACGTGTATTTAATTCATATACAGTATATATTAATGATTTCATTGGAGTGTTTTAATCGTTTAATATTTAAATCAAAGGAGGACTTAAAGACCGTCAATACTACTGGGCCAGAAGGGATTAGACCACACAGCGAGGTCACTGACAGGTGGCTATCTCATTAGCTCAGCTCTCAACTAACATAAGAAAAAGAGGATCATGGGGAACCAACGGGCACCGATTGGGGAAGTTTTCTATATAGAGGGAGCAAGTAGCTACAGGTAGGACAGTGGGGCTTTAAGGCTGCACTGAAATTAACATAAATAGTCATGGTACCCTTATACCCAAATACAGTGTGTTGAAATGTAAATCCTCTCAGTTATTAGATACATCACTATACACGATTGATTGATTCAAGAGCAAGTGATCCATCTTTGTATAATACCAGGGGAGTGTTTCACAAAGACTAAGATCGACTTTAAGTTGGACTTAACTATAGCAGGCCGTTCATGCCACTGTTTGCCTCACCATTATGATCTTTAGATAATATTTTTTGCTTCAATAATTTATTATCAACACATATAAATTCTGTATATTTGTGACCATGATTTGTACGTCCATTGAGACTAATTCCGGTAAATGGTGAGAGCAAACAGCGGCATGAACAGCCTGCTATAGGTAAGTCCAATATAAAGTCGATCTTAGTATTTGTGAAACACCCCCCCCCCCCATATGTTATTATTTCCATGCATGAATGAAGACCTTTTTTAATGAGTAATTAAAAAAAATTGTTCGCGTACAGACGTCAGTGTAATGTATCATTTGATTACAGTATATATTAGAACAATTTCTCAATCTTGAAAGTGATGATGGACGTCTTAACACCTCACGGTAGACTCCACAAAAAATCCCTTTAAATAAGGAGAACAAATATGACCAGGAGTCAGCAGGTGATTAGGCAAGACAAACCAATGCTCATTTGTTCAATATTTGATGATAGAACGTGGAAATAATAAAAGACAGACATGGAAATGAAGCAAGGATTTTAATGATTGGCTATTCATATCGCTTGTTGATAATAAAGATTCAATCATCTTTAATACGCAAAGCAATTTTAATACGGCTAATTTTGTTGCATTTTGAAGAAGAATGACAGGTTTATATGCTATCATATTTGTTGAGGTTTTGCCTTTTTAGAGACAGGTGCACCTTCTCTCTCATTTTTAGAGACATTTTGTTTTCGTTTTGCCTCTTAAATTGAGTTTTTTTTTTTTTTTTTTTTTTTTTTTTTTTTTTTTTTTGGGGGGGGGGGGGTTAAGGGGTTTGACCCTTTCCCCTTAGGCTGACCATATTCTTTTTCAAATTTCGGGGGGGGGGGGGCAAAATGAAGGAAAAAATTAGAGCTCAATACCCCCTCCCCCCACTGGGCTAAATATTGGTCAGCGCGATTTTTAAATTTCGGTCACCCCCCCCCCCCCCCCTCTTGGAAAATCCTGGATCCGCCACTGGGTCAACCCCCCCCCCCCCCCTAGCAAAAAGCTAGAGCCGCCCCTTAAGGGTATCCAGGTCTTAAAGAAAACGGTCAATATACAGTAAAATATAATATAAAAATGTCACATTTATTTGCCATTTTCATTGACCTGCGAATATATCTATTATAGCGAGATGTAAAAGGCAGATTTGTAAGTCTCATAGTAATACGAACGTTTAGTATTGAATTTAGATAGATGAGCAGATAAAGGTCATTGCAGAACAAATTTTGAAATACACGGAGACGAAATACTGGATACGTGCTCATGAAATTTATGTAATAATTATTCATTCATGCACATTCAATGCACTCCATGATACGCAGGTGGAAGTATTCTTTGAAAAGGGGAAACAAAGGCTATCGCTGTAGGAGTGATTATTTAAAAATGTACAAAGTCGGACCTCTTCATGTTTTGAAGATATGTGGATATTCGGGGTCATTGCAGTAATGTGCTAACCGTGAACTGGTCTATAGACCGGTTTACTAAAATATTCAAATTTATGGACGTTTCTCTCCTGGGGACCTAGTGACGAGTTATTCCATTCACCTGTATTTGGAATCCACTCTGCGCACATTACTTGTTGATATGTCGGACAGAACTCGGACAAGCCTCGGATAAGCTTCATGGTTGTCAAGAGCAATTTTTTAAAATGTATGCGTGACATTTGAATACGTAAGTAAACCGGTATATTAAACAGAGATAGCTGGATAAAGCACTAAAATATACATAGGCCTATCAAGAGGCCTCGCTTGAACATTAATATATATAAACTAAAGCCACAACAGATTAAGAAACTTTACCTGGGCAGGGCGTGAATAGAAGGGAAGTTATTCTTTCCCGGGAGGAACATCGTTTATCATTTTGAATGGGGCACTTTGTCGTAAAAGTGGCACTTTTCTTTATTTTGGAAAAGAATCGAGAATCAGCTACTTGCCCCTTCCTCTCTATATACACCGACACTGGGGTAAATAATTGCCAAGTATTTTATAAAACAAAGTGTGACGTTCAAGGTCATTCTGGAAACCAGGGGCCCGTTTCATAAAACTTGTTATCTATAACAACAGCTAAATTTCTGTGATAAATTTGCTCTCAGCTATTCAGATGCCATGATTTCAGTAGCTTATAACAGTAGCTTGTAACTTGTTATTGATATCAAGTTTTATGAAACAGGGCCCAGAACCGATTCAAAGACATTGCATATCCTCGATTTAATTCTCACGCAATTGAATCAATAACCCATCGCTGCATTAGGGAGTGTTTGCACGATCAGTTAAAAAGGGAAATGTACTGTTCAGGCGTCAAAAAGCATTTTGTCTATTTCATTCACTTTGTGGTCGTCGGCATTACTTTTTAAAGTGCATTTACCACCATTTTCAAATTGATTTGATGATTAACGGTACGACCCATTAGTAAAACAAGAGGATGATACATCAAACTCTCTTTCAGTTAAACGTGTTTTATTCCTCTCGTATAAATTCATCTTGTTTTCGTTTTATAGTGCGGAAGCGTAGCTGCATGGCCTGTGCATGTGCCCCCCCCCCCCCACCAAAACCGATTTTTATATTCGTTTCTTTGAGGCCGCCATTGTAGTCAAGCATCGCTTATTATTGCGGTCTTTTGCATTTTTACAACAGATAGTTCATATAATACTTTACATTTATAATAATATGTTATAGAAATGTTCAGTTTCATTAGTATATGGTCCATGTAAATAACATTTTGACATGAAGTTATTATTGTTTGTATATTTTGTAATATACCTTACGTTTATATGCTCT
>JAVYIG010010711.1:0-66834 GCA_035222895.1 Strongylocentrotus droebachiensis
GAGACAAATTACAAACTATAGTCCGATATGTATACATATAAAAACAAATCAAATTGCTGGAAGGCTCGTTTCATATCATAAGCAGAGGCGTCGCTAGACCTTCTTCAGTGGGGGGGGGGGGGGGGGGGGGTGTTGAGGTAAACGATTACCGACGAAATTAGCTACCAATTAACGACAAAATTAAATGTCCTAATATCTACAAATTTGACACTATAAACCCGGGGCCTAAGGCTAATTTTTGTTTCTCCTATGGACTATCTTTAGTACTTGCGTATGCGCAAATGTTCATTTTCCTAGACGACATAAATATACGAATTTTTTTGTCAACTTAGTTAGCATCATAGCTATATATTTTAAGGCAGGCGTGGAGCTAGGATCTTATTTTAGGGAGGGGTGGTAGTGAGCAAGCGAATCACCTAAAGAGCGCTCATTAGTGGGGGTGTGGGTGATAGTCCTCCCGCGCGAAGCGCGGAAGCTTAGACGTTTCCTTTAATTATTAGGAAAAGAAGACGATTTATTGTATTGTTCTCGACTGTTAATCCTTGTCTGAATTAAGTTTTTCCCCCCCCCTCCCGTGCGGAAGTTTAGACGTTTCCTTAAATTATTAGGAAAAGAAGACGATTTATTGTATTGTTCTCGACTGTTAATCCTTGTCTGAATGAAGGAAGACTGTGTTATTGTTGCTTTCTTTAGCCAACAAAAATATAAAAAAATAATATAATATAGAGTAGCTAATTAGTAGTTGTAGTAGTAGTAGTAGTAGTAGTAGTAGTAGTAGTATTAGTAGTAGTAGTAATAGTAGGAGTAGCTAATTAGTAATTAAAGTAGTAATAGTAGTAGTAGTGGTAGAATAGTATTAATTGTAGTACATTAAAAGTAGTATTAGCTGTTGTAGTAGTAGTAGTATATAGTAGTAGTCGTTTTAGTAGGAGTAGTAGTACTATTATTAGAGGTAGGAGGAGGAGAAGGCGGAGGAGAAGTAGCAGTAGTAGTAGTAGTAGTAGTAGTAGTAGTAGTAGTATTAGTAGTAGTAGTAATAGTAGGAGTAGCTAATTAGTAATTAAAGTAGTAATAGTAGTAGTAGTGGTAGAATAGTATTAATTGTAGTACATTAAAAGTAGTATTAGCTGTTGTAGTAGTAGTAGTATTAATACTACTAGTAGTATTTTCTGTTCAAACCTGTACCTGTAATATAGTTATAGAAGTAACAGTAATAGTATTAATAGTAGTAGCAGTATATAGTAGTAGTCGTTTTAGTAGGAGTAGTAGTACTATTATTAGAGGTAGGAGGAGGAGAAGGCGGAGGAGAAGTAGCAGTAGTAGTAGTAGTAGTAGTAGTAGTAGTAGTATTAGTAGTAGTAGTAATAGTAGGAGTAGCTAATTAGTAATTAAAGTAGTAATAGTAGTAGTAGTGGTAGAATAGTATTAATTGTAGTACATTAAAAGTAGTATTAGCTGTTGTAGTAGTAGTAGTATTAATACTACTAGTAGTATTTTCTGTTCAAACCTGTACCTGTAATATAGTTATAGAAGTAACAGTAATAGTATTAATAGTAGTAGCAGTATATAGTAGTAGTCGTTTTAGTAGGAGTAGTAGTAATATTATTAGAGGTAGGAGGAGGAGAAGGCGGAGGAGAAGTAGCAGTAGTAGTAGTAGTAGTAGTAGTAGTAGTAGCAGTAGTAGCAGCAGTAGTAGTAGTAGTAGTAGTTGTTGTAGCACATTAGATGTTGTCTACTATTTTTGTTCAAACCTGTACCTGTAATATAGTTATAGAAGTAACAGTATCAGTATATAGTAGTAGTAGTAGTAGTAGTAATAGTAGTAGTAGTAGTACTATTAATAGTGGTAGTATATTTATTATTTTTAGTAGTAGTAGGAGAAGCAGGAGGAGAAGGAGTAGTAGTAGTAGTAGTAGTAGTAGTAATAATGATAGCAAATATTAATAATGAATATATAAGCACTTAATATTCAATTTTGATTTACACAAATACAAAACTACAGTTGGTCTTTAATCCCTTATCAGTAAGGGATCGAAGGAATGGAATGAACTCCGACAAGACATAAAATCAAGTAGATCACTTAAGACATGTTAAGTATTGCCCAAGTCAATATTATTAGGCTCCCTCTAATGAAATGTTATGGAAATATGTATGTGTATGACAAATAATGTATATGTTACCCCCCCCCCCCCCTATTTATATTTTAAAATTTAAATCACAGGCATGTGTGTGTGTGTGTGTGTGTGTGAGTGTTTCCGTGGTGTTAGCGCTTTTGTGTCTGTGTGTGATACTTTATGTAGCGTTGTTTGTTTATTTTCAATCTTTAACTGTTTTTCACTTTTTCCTCTTTCGGGATACCAATTACAAGCATTTTGCTTTTCGATGTTCCTAACCATAATTTGATTTACTGTTTTAAATTGATATACGGTTGATATGGTTCAGTCAAAACAAATAAGGTAGACACCTAGTCGACATTGTTCTTTTCATCATCACTCAAAATATCAACAAGTTTCAGTACATTCTGCATTTTCCTATTCTAGACATTAAAGTTAAAGCCAACCTTACTATGGTTTACATATACTCTTATGTCATGTATAAAGTGTTAAATGATTTGTTTGTTATATATTTGAAAAACTGCAAAGGAAGAAAATCACACATAAGTAGATAAATCAAATCAAATCAAATCTAATCAAATGACTTTAAGCTTGTTGAAGATTAGTTTGAAAAAAAAACAGTGAATTAATTAATTATTAAAACAAATATATTTAGGTCTACTGGCTTAGATCTATTCCTGAGGCAATTTGAATTTGACATGAATTAAAAAGCGTGTTGGCAATGACATGATCTCTATTTGTATCGCTTGAAATGTTATAAACCAGATGTCTTGTATTACACTTACGCAATGACTTCCAGATAATGAACGTACATCCATTTCACCAGGCCTTTTTTCTTCACCTGCTTTTGAGCTAATCCGAACATGATTCCTATTGGCTCTGCAGTATTGAAATTGCTCGTGATCCCAGATGTATATCTAGAAAATGTTTTATTATGATTTTGGGGGTATTTCAGTCGACCCTTAATCATTTGGCAGAAAGTAGTTTAAAATGCACATACATGTACATGTTTGTTTAACAAATTATATCATAATGACGAACATAGCATATACAAATTAAATACGATAATTGTCTTGTTGTATAATTGTATCGACTATATATATATGTATATATATATATATATATATATATATATTATATGAATAGTAGGCCAGCAGGCTCAAGTCAAACACTTTGATGAAGAGAGTGCGAATTCAGAAACTTCAGATAAATCTATACGAGTTACACTCTAAAACTCTGAAATGGACGGATCCATGTTCGGATACCCTTCCCCCTCACCCTCTTCTCGAACAAAATCAACAAAGAAACAGAAAAAGAGATTTTCCTTTGCATCAATTCTTCATAAAAGCGAAAAATCGAAAAATCAAACAAACATTAGATCGAGATGTCTAAGTTTGAACACCCCTCCCCCCACCCAGTACGGTACTAAGGTTATTGGTATAGGAATACTGTTCGATACGCTTACCTTATATTCTGATGTGCGTGTACACCGTTACACCAAATCAAACTTAGAAGGGAAGTCAGTTCTGTTTATCATTCTCGTACTTGCTTGAACACAGGCAAGACGAAACACTCATCGTCAACGCCAATGTAAAATGTTGGCATGTATCATTCGAAATGGTACATGTATAAACTGATATTACAATGCCGAAAACCAGCTAATTTAGTGTAATATACAAAGATTGCTACACTTAACTCAACGTGGTCTTCCCCGCATATAATATATAAAATAGGCGTCACGCCCCTCCAAACTTAACCCCTTCCGGGTTGTGTGTATGCGTGCACACCAAACACGATGTGAATGTAAAATTTATATTACTATTAATATCCCCCGCGTCGCATATACAATTTGTATAACGGCTCCGTTCAAAGATCACGTGTAAAAGGCAAACAAGTTAATTGTTCTTTTTTTTCTTTTTTGGCCCATATACATACCACAGGAGCAGTACACGCGAACTGGCCGGCCAAAATGACTTAAAATGATCTTGCCAAGGTCTTCAATTCCAGCGAAATTTTCTTGGAACAGTCTACATTTTGTCGCGGACAAACTGACTTATTCTTATCTTATGGCATTTTTTACAGAAGATAATTTTAAGAGTAATGTTCGACTGTTCGTACACTACATGGGCCTATGACGAAGGTCGTGTGTCTTATTTTAGTCTGACAGTTTTATTACGGTCATAATTCGAGGCAACACGACGAGAAACTATCTTAATTTTGACTCTCGGTGGAATGCAGTGGTTTAGAAGACCCGACCACTGACTGGATTATGTTTTCATACCCGTTGCACTATATATTGATTTTCCTTTCTCTCTTTCTAACGAATAGTTATACCAAAAACTCGAAATCATCAATATTAAATGTACTAAGTACTAATAAAAGATATTAATTAAGCTTGCTTCCATATTAAGGTTGTTTATAAATATTGTAGTGCATGCATCTATGTGATGTTTCTATTAAGGGTCTGGGCAAACAACTATGCCTCGAAACCACGAATTCCTTCTAATGGACAGACAAGGTCACGCGCTGGCTGAGAGGTGAATATTACCAAATTATGATTGTTTGTATGACTTTTGTAAAAGAAATTGCTAATCTTGCTTGAAATATGATTAAAATGGAAAATTTAAGGTGAAAACAAACTTCGAACGAAAGGAATCGACCAACGTTAAGTCAGTTTTCTGCATGGGGAAGATAGTCTCATGTCAAGACGTCGATTACTATGACCTAAGGAAAATGAGTACAACCTTACCAAACATTGTCATTTACTTGCGTTGTACAGAATAAAACAAGCCAACCACCTTACAGTAATTATACGAATGCATTCATTTCAAATGTTATAAAGTATTTTCAGTCATACACTAATACCATAACGTTGGAATAATTTCGTTACACTGACCAAGGTTGAAGAAATTGAAGAAGAAAAAAAAGTTTGTAAAGATTATTGTGGTTTGATTGTCATTATGAGGAAATTGATCATCAAAGTGTTGAGAAAATAATAAGTGTTATCAAAGACTTTATGAACAGCAGCGTATATCGCATGCTCATTATTTACAAATCGAAAATAATAAACGAGAAGCTCAAAAGAAAAGAAAATGTAATAAATGCATAAGGAAATATAGAAAAAGAAGATGAATCAAATGACAAGGCAATACAACAGAAAGAATAGAAAGAGAAAGAAAGAAATATATTAGGAAAGAGAGTAGATGAAAGAAGAGAAAACTCAGAAATACATCAGAAAATACATATAGAGAAAGAACGGACGAAACAAAGAAATAATACAATTATGGAAAGAGAGGTAGAGAAATGAGAGAAAAACATTGAAAATATATAAGGAAAGAAAGAAACAGAAAAGCAAATATATACATATGGAGAAATAGAAGATGAAGGCAGTAAAAAGAAAGAAATCCATTAATGGTCACACAAAAAGTGAAATAACGGGAAAACATTTTGTCGAGTATTGTTTGCTGAAGTACGTCGCTAATGTGTATGTGTAAAATGTGATTATGCAGTGCGTGTGGTTGTAAATTTGAACTTTTCTATCCGTGTCTGACCATAGACGTACCACCAACGTTGGTGGTACGTCTATGGTCTGACTGACACATCTCATTTCTTATCCCTCGGTTATTTTCCAGTAAATTTTCTGTCATTCCAAAAAAAATTACACCGGTATAGTTGTTAATTGATTGTGTATGTTTATTTTGGAGATCGAGATATAATAATTATATAGAATAGAATATATAATACCTGCCTTCTCGGCCCGATGATACATCTACTAAACTGACACTGAAATGAATACAAAGCAATAAGTTTGTTTACCACAATTGAAATGAACCTTCCTATGAAATAATGTTTCAGATATTCCAAGAAAGAAGAACGATCGCACCGATACAATTTCGTTAAATATTTACTAAAAAATAGAATGGAAAAAATGGAAAATAAATCCAGTATTCAAGTCAAATAAAGACATGATTCCTCCTTTTCCCATCCCCTATACTTTGTATAAGTGGGAATGGTCTTATTAAATATGGTGCCAAAAAATCCATCAAAGAACAACAAGTTACGTTGGTTAAATTTCCTTATAACGGTACTTTCAACAACAACAAAACAATTGAAGAAACAAATTAATCACTCAAAATAAAAACCTGGTTCTCCCATCTCCTATTTACTATTTTTGGCATTTTCGTAATACCAGTTATTCTAAGTTAAATCAAATTTGCTATTTTTTTATCAAATTCTGGAATAAAGGTACAGTTTGTGATTGAAATACATTCAACAATATAAAGGGGAATTCACTTAAGTTTTTAGGTCATATACTCGGCCCATAAATTTCAAAATTGTTTTGTTTACATTATAGGGCCGTTCAGACTTACATTAAAAAGTGAGATTTAAAAATCGATTTTTGCGTCGCGATCCACAATCTTTTTGTTTGTTTTTTGGCGCGTGTGGACGGATTAATTTCACTAATCTTCGAGATTCGCATCGCTATCCAATTCGCAGTAATTCTTGGGATTTTTCACAATAATCGCGATAGTTTGCCGGGCGCTTTGTGTGTGATTGGTATTGATAATCAAAAATCGATTTATTTAATCCCAGGATTACAAGTGACATTCATCGTCGAGATTCACGCATGCGCAGTTCGAACGTTCTTGCCGTCGAGCGAGAATTCTCCCTATGTGTGAATGGGTCGCCCCCACGAAAATCTACTTCAACTTCTACGTTGGTACTTGACAAGTTGACAGGATTCATCAGTCAGGATATAACGTCAAGATTATCTTTCCATCGCGATCCAATTCGCACTAAATTGGCATGTGTGAACGGTTGCAAAAATTAACTTTGCATCACGATCCAAATGACACTAATTCTTATGTGTGAACGGGCCTACTAACAGGCACGTAGCCAGAGTTTGATGTGTTTTTTTTTTTTTGGGGGGGGGGGGGGCACATACATGTAATCGACCAAGGTTTTTAAAAAAGGGTCTAAAAAAGTTCAATCGATCTTGGAAATTTTTGGGGGGCACGTGCCTCCGTGCCCCCCTCCCCCCATGGCTACGTGCCTGCCTACTAACTCAGAGGAGGAAGCTTCGCAAGTCATGAATGAATTGACCTACATTCCGTTCTCTGTTTATGTCTGGTTACTAGGCAACACATACTGCAGTCAATCAAAATGTCCGATTCATGTGTGGCTGTTTTCAAGTGATTCAGATTAGCCTAATTCAGATATTCAACAATGATTTTTGAAATAAATATTATAAAGTGAAATACACCAGTTTACGGTTATGGGCGCCATTTTAATTTACAAGTAAACAGTGGTTTACGCGAAAATAAGATAGCGCCCCTACCCATTTTAAAGGATCATTTTTCTCGAAGTAAAGACCATGTTTCACAATTTCTGGGTGTTTGCCAGGCAAACACCCAACAATTTTGGAAAATTTAAAAAACCTGACATATATGTTTATGACATTAATTTGGTGAAAAAGTGACCCATTAGAGGGATATCCCCCGTATGTCTTTTAATGTGAGTACCCCTCCCCCTGGGGGGGGGGGGGGGGCGGTTGTGACGGAATTGACTACCTTTCACAGGTTTTTGAAGTTTTGGTGTATTAAAGGTAAAGACCAGTATTGGAAACGCGCCCCAATTTCAACAAATGAAATGGAAGCTCTTATTTCCAATCATGTGAAAGAATATGTTTTGACTAATACATGATGATAACATTTTTACCGGGAAACCGCCTACTAAATGATGTATTTGGTAAATTAGTTTATCTATTGGTATGTGAGAGATAAACGCACGTGTCGCGCACGTGTGCGTAGTCCAATATACATCTTTCTGTGTACAGTGGTTGTAACTTTAAGAAGACTGGGCCAAATTTATTATCATTTTGATGATTCCAGAACCTTGCAGTACACACCAATACTTATAAGCTACATGATCAACCTTTTCTGATCGATTCCACAACGTTTCTTTTACAATGCAATCTCATGACCACAACTGGTCTTTATCTATAAATACATTACTTAGCAAAAATATAGTTTAAAATCAAGAACGCGTAGCGACCGAGCGAGAAGATTTTTGCATTTCAAAAACTTAATAGTCTAAACGCAGCACTCTGAGGCCCTCCAGAGCAGAAAAATGTGTTGCAGTCTTTAGTTAGTATTTGCTATACATTGTTTTTCAAATTTTTCGGGGGGGGGGACGATCCCCCTAACAAAAATAAGGCCCCCCCCCCCCCGTCGCCCCCCGGGATCACCGCCCCTGTATATTTGTATATATATATATCTATATACAAAGAGTACCTTGTGCAAATCATCATAAATAGTTACATTGGAACTCTTCATCAATTATTTGCGAGACAGAAATTAGGAAACAAACTCCCAAATTAATGGTGTTTGAATTAGAAGCTGTTTTTTTTTATCTTGAATTTTGAAACATAGCATTTAATATATTTATGCGCACTACAATCCTTTAATAAACCTTCAATTTATGCCATAAAGACAATTTTTCATGTATAAACATCATAAATGAAAAATTGTTGCTGAAAATTATATCTTGCATTGATATTTTATTTGAAAATTCAACAGTAGTTATGGAAGCCGAGAGATGGATGCAATCGATCCATGAAATCTTCCACGAACCCCAGTTACATACTTATAGGGGACACGAGTGAGAGCTCAGAAGGTAAAGCAGCTAGCAGGGGTGTCGTAACCGGCAGGTCCCAGGTTCGAAACAAAGTTGATGCTTTAGTGCCATTTGGAAAGGCATAGTTTAATCAAGGCCATCGGATATGATTTCAAGCAGTAGGCCCCATTGTTGCTTACTTGTACTTGCTTTCTTATAGTTATAGCAGTCAGATAAAAATTAATATCGCCACTCTTTATAATTTGTATAATTTTGATATCTTTTAGATTCATCACAAAGTGGATTTAGATCTACATGTATTATTCTCTTACGAATTGATCTGTTGTCTTTATTTCACCCTTTAGTATTACATGTACATAACGTGTCGCAAAACATATAAATAAAAGTAAATTTAAGTTGTCCGATTCCTCTCTGAGTACACAGTTTTCATTCATATGTATATGTAGGACCCTTATCTTAAAAAGGAAGAAGGAATTTACAAAATAACATACATGTATATGCACAAGCACAATATCTTGTTGAACTACTGAGGGCATGCAGCCATTGCAAATGTGCGAATGAGCTTAACAAAACTACATCTGGCAATTGTTTGTTTGTGTGTTTGTTTGTTTGTTTGAAGCATTTCGGGAATACTAAATTAGAGTTTTGACTTATGATAATAGTCGATCGCCCTTCCAACTGCAATATATACGAATGAGTGAAAATGTAACCCTCGTGTGTTCCACAATTCACAGCATAAACATGTTTGTAATTCCATTATTGCAGACCATGCTCGAGAAATTTATTTTTGCAGTGATTGCCATGAAAAAGGCTCACCAAAGGATAATCTGATTATATTGCAAAATAGAATTGGCTAGACGGCCAATTGGCAACCACTCAAAATATACTATTACAGTTAGAGTAACATAACGCAACAACGTCACTTCAAAGAGATAATAACACGAATGGTATTATTATGAGTACAGTGATCTGGTGAAAGAGACATATATCTAATGACATACACAAATACATATTGTCTCCTAGTCTGGTTGATGCAGGGGTGTATATATACAAAACAGCATTGGCGATAAATACTTTGCTTGAGACTATCGCAATATATTCTGTGTCTATGGAAAGGGAGAACTTTTTTACCTGCACAGCTGATGACACTCGAGTGATGATGTACGTGGTTCATCTCATGTTTCTCAGCATCAATCCACCATTTAATATCATTTCAGGAATGGATACCAGGAATACTGTAGCACCAAACATGCATCCAACATAAAGGACTGATAAGCCAGTCATTGAAATCGGTAGTCATATTCCACATGATTATTTCCTTTTGGCAATATTATGGGCTAAATTAAAGCACAATGATGGGAAGATACGGCGCGCCAAGCTAAAGTCTGATAAAACCCCGCGAAACGTTTGAAACAGAGTCCGTCCGGTAACATGGGCAAGGGAATGAAACACGCCTTGAAATAACTAGTCTGTGAGGCACAGTCTCTGATCTGAAACTGTTAACAGATATACATGTACATGTATTATGTTTGGAACAAGCGTCTATTAAAGGCCCACTGCACTACTGGTAGCTACTTGCGCCCTCTATATAACAAACAATGCCTAATCGGTGACCATTGGTCCCCCATGATCCTCTTTTTCTTATGTTAACTGAGAGCTGAGTTGATGAGATAACCACCTGTCCAGTGACCTTGCAGAGCGGTCTAATCCCTCCTGTAAACTACGGCAGATAAGCTTTAAAGTGCCTGAGCAGCTACCTTATGCACAACTATGTCGTTTTCGATCATGAAAAATAAAAATACTATCACAAACAATGTTATCAATATCATACTTTTGTTTCCTTCTGATGAACTCTAGACTAATGGGAATAACATAGATTTCTGCCACAAAAGGGAAATGATTACCAAAGTTTAAAAATTATAAAATAAAAGATGTGAATTAGTAACTGAACCCGTGTCTGTCAGCCGAATTAACGGATTTGAATCAAATTGACCTATTACAAACAGTTATGTTGATTATCTATTTAATACGTGATTTAATTTGAGAAACATAAATCATAATTCTTACATAAACATTGCTTTCGCTGAAATACATGCAGAATTGCAAGTACATAATTAAAGGATTAAAATGATTTGGTAGAAATGTCTCAGAATGTCCTTATTAATTTTACTTCGAAACCAAATTTAAATTCGCATAATCGTACTCTGAACAAAGTCAACTCATGCTGTATTTTGTATTTTATGATTATATCACAGAACAAAATATAAACAAAGAAACAATTACTTCAGTATTGCCGGCTCCAATATGCTCACAATTGATATTGAGTTGTTCAATGAATAATTTGCAGAGTGTGTGGGCATTTCCAAGCAGTGCACATACAATGTTCAGACGTTCAGACACATGCCATGTCCATCGGGGGTCAAGGGTTTGACCCTTGCCACATTCCTGTTCTGACCACACTTTAGGAATGTGGCAGCTAGGGGTCAATTCCTTGTCTTCCAATGGACATGGCATATTATGTATCATAGGAGTACATTAAGTAGGTACACCGTACACTAATGTATAAACATGAACCTACTATATGGTATGAGCGTGTATTCTCATTGCAAGGCTATAATCGTATCGCTTGATATGGGGCTAATATATAAAATGGAGAAGATGCTTACAATGTATATTCATTTCATTAGTATTATCAGCTACTGGAGATCTTAAAATGAAATCGTTGTTCAATTGTCAATTGACAGAAGGCCCCTGATGTTTCAAACATTGCACAACCAAACATCAACTCGGAGTCTTAGAAAAGACACCTCTAAAATGCTAATTCAACACCGGCATGGAAATTGGAATTCAACTGGCTTCCATTTACTGCATTGTTTTCACACCAAAAATGAGTGTTGAAGACTAGCACGAACAAGGAAATTATAGAAAGTGATGGAATTTGGAATAAAATCATTGTAATTCTGTATCGCTGTTGTTCAAACATCTGTCCAGTGTCGTTTATAATTATAGATACCGAGGTAGTTACCCTGCTGTATATATATTTTTGCAAAAACAAAGCAGAGAATCATCCATTACAACACAATTGTCTCCTGGCACAAGTGGTGTAGGTAATTAAGAGCATGGGTGGCCGGCCAGGCCTCCACGTCCAGTGATAACAACAGCAATGAAAAGATAGACATGGAAGAGAGAGAAAACGCAATAAACAAAATACATTTTCTGAAAAGAGGGATAAAGAGAGATAACAATTAACATTTTACCATCTTACATCCCGATCGAGTGATTATACCACTTGATTACGTCACGTGTCTAAATATGACATCCATTTAAAAATTAAACGAATGATGACTCATTAATAAATTTAGTCTTGATATACATTGTCGAATGAAATGGCATCAAAGAATTCCATTTTGGGGGTAAAACCAGAGGTTAGAATAAATATACCATAATATGTCTGCAACATATTATGCCACTAAATTCTAACTGAAATATAGTGCAATCACCGGAGGTGTAGACAACATAGTTGGGCTAGGATTGCGCCTGTTCTTTTTTTTACCGTACACATAGATTAGATCTTCCACATCACTGTACATATTTATATATCTGCACAACTTCATGTAAAGAACAGAGCTGGATAAGAAAGAGCATGGACGGAAAGAGCATGAAATCAAAAGAAGTATTGTAAAATAAGTTGAGAGAGAGAGAGAGAGAGAGAGAGAGGGAGAGGGAGCTCACCACAAATCCCATTATATCCCAAGTGAACGATAAAATTGGTCAAATGTCCTTCTACATTCCATTCCTAAAGTTTCAGTGCCCAACGCTAGTTTCAATCAGACTTATTTTTGGAGACTGAACAGGACTTCAATATCCTACTGTATTTATGTTAAGATTATAGCATTTCTTCTGATAAACGAACTAGAATGGAATTAAAGTTATGCTTCTGATATTTGGGAGTCATTAATATTCGTCTGTACATGTGGTGATACTTTCAGCTAAAGGGGGAAGTCCACCCTGATATAAAGTTGGTTTTGATAGAAACAGTTTAATTTTTTTATTAGAATGCTTCCACAAATCATTCACGAATCGAGTAAATATTAAGATCAATGTTTATAAGCTTGAATATGGAAACCCCCCAATCAAAATATCTTAGTGAGGTGAATTTTTCCAGTTTTCACGAATGATACGTACAAACCATTTCGTACCATTCTACTTCCCTCGCAACCAATACTAGTAGTAGTAAAAATGCTACATGAACTAGTTTACTGGGTGTCAGTGCTTGTTCTACCATTGTAGTGATAATAACAATTAAACAATTATTATGATGATAACAGTATTAATGACAAGAATGATAATACTACTACTGCTACTACTACTACTACTACTACAACTAATAATAATAGTGATGATAATATCAATCATAATAATAATAATTAAAAAAATAATGATAATAATAATAGTGATAATAATAATATTGATAATAAAATTATAATATAAATAATAAAAATAATTAGGTCAATGTGCCTACTGGTACTCTAGTAACACTATTACTTTTACTACAAATACTATGTATGTTATTTTAGGTAGTGTAGTTGTAGTTTCACTTTGACCATTCATTTTTGTAATACTCTCTAATTGACAAAGTCCAGGAATTTTGTAGTTCCTCACCAATGTATTACCAAAATAATTACGTATAGTCACAAAATGACCCTTTACACGTTAGTGAAAGATGTTCTTGTTTGCGAGCCTGCAATCCCAGTCTGTGCAGCCACGCAGAGCCTCTGATACATAATATACGTGACTGTCATATATTACTCGGACATATGCATTCATCACTGTCTGTGAAATGTTCTGTTTGTTTTTGTTTTTGTTTTCCTTGGGTGTATTTGATATGTGCTACATCATGTATACTTTAACTTTAATAACCATTGGTCTCAAATAGTCCTCTATTAGTACATAACATACTGTTTCTAAGCGCACAAACTAACATCAAGCAGGTATACTATAAGAGGGGGAGGGGAGGGGGTAGGGGAGGAAGCAAATGGAACATCCCTAAAGTTCCTCCAATTGCTAAAATGATATGTTCTAAGAAGGTTTGTTAGTGATTGTACAAAGCTCTCTATAAACGTAGAAAGGAAGTATATTACAAAGCGTTGAAGAACATGTGGCAAGGCAAAAAGGCATGGTCGCCATATCAATCATTTCCTTGCACGGGGTCCGGTAGATACATAGATAAATCGGAGATGCGATACGTGTCCTTTTATGCTACTACTACTACTACTGTTTTGTGTTACAACTTCCGATACGTTACTACTACTACTACTACTACTACTACTACTACACATACTACTACTATAACTAGTAAGTCAATACAGCTGCTGCTTCTTCTTATCAGCAGTATAAATAATTTTGTATATTGCTTTGTTCAAGTACATTTTATCCATTTCTACAACACAAATCTTGTAATATACATGTCCGAATCATCAACGACCAATTTATCGAAATTGTTAATCATTCATTTGGTAAATAACATGTAAGCGGGATATTTACAGTGGTGCATTCGGTTAAGGATCTGAGAGGGTCCCCCTCACCCCGCTGGCAAAATCAAAGTACCCATAAACCTTCACTAGTACACAAATTTCCCCTTCCCCCCCCCCCCCTCCTTTTGTTTTCTCTGGTCAAATTTTGTTTTAAATAATTTCCCCATCAAAGCAATAATTACAAATTATACTTCTTTTGGTGTGTATCAGTACAAGCTTAGAAAAAGATGGGTAGATTGCTGACAAAATTAAAGCTCTTCTTCTTTTTGTGATACGAAAGACGCAGACATTATATCAAGCTAAGAATCGCAAACTTCAAATCTGATGAAAAACTATATAAATGTGAATAATTTCATGAAATTGTTTAGTCTATAAAGCGTGTATTTGTATTTATAACTAAATAACATTGTAGTTGTCTTCGGTATCAGATGAACGTACATTAAACAATATTGACATTTTTAATTTCGCGATATTTTTACTCCAAATTCCCTTTTTAAAGCCATAAATTAATAAAGAACTACATATTTATGGTAAAAAGTATGTGAAGTTCATATTATCTGTTTTGTCAATAATTTGTTTTAATATCTTCAAGATAATATAAATGCACAAAAATGTAACGTTTATAGCAGGTCAAAGGTAAAACAATTTTGTGTCCCTTCCGTTACGCTGTTGTAGGTACTTGTATTTTTTTTTTTCATTTTTATTATATAAAAATGACGTAAAATACAATTTTGCAGACTTTATGCTTTTTTAGGTCTTGTTCTGCAACGTACATGTACTTTTTGGAATTTGAAATTACATCGTTTTATATTTCCAAAGCTTTGATCGAAGATCGAAGATTAAACTTCTCTTGCACAAAACTTTAATTATCATGATAAGTGACCATTTCACCGCTAAAGCACACCAGAGAAAGATGCTTTAAAATGTTGTTGTTTACTAATGTATTATGTCATTATCTCAATGCCTGCACACTTTGCTTATACCCGTCTGTCACGCTCAGTTTTTCGCCCCTATCCAGATGGACAGTGTTAGTGCCAGGCGCATAGCTAGGGGGGGGGGGGGGGTCGCCCCCCCAAAAAAAAGAAAAAAAAAGAAAAGAAAACACAGAGAGAGAGAGAGAGAAGAGAAAAAAGTAAGAGGACGAATAAATATGCATCATAATCATTTATTAGAAAATGTAATTGTGAAACGAGCTTTGAATTCTATAGCCAGCAGCCCAGCCCAGCGCAAACAAAAATTCGAAATTTTGTATCACCCCCGTGCTGCACCCCCTGGACCCCACCATGGGCCCTAAGGCGGGCCTCTGAATGCTCATCCGACCGTTAAATTCCTAAATCCCCTAGCTTCCTGGAGCTCTGTCCCCTGGACCCTATTAGGGGCCCTGGACCCCACGCCAATTTACGCTTCACTCTACCTGGTCATAAATACTTTAGCCCCTACCTCTCCCACTTTGACAAAAGGTTCCGCGGGGCCTACAGGCATGCAACATGTAAGAGTCGGATGGTGATGCAAATTTTTGTTCTGCCCCCCCCCCCCCCAAAAAAAAAGAAAAGTTTTTACTCATTACGCCACTGCATAACAATGAATCAAACATTATTTTTGAACATTCAGAAAAGGATTAAAAGTAGAGGACGGTACAACGAATCGTCTTCAGTTTATAGTTTAATGAAACTTCAAAGCTTCAGCATTCGCACAGGAGCTAGGGCGCTTCGCGCACTCTGTAAGTGATTCGAAACCCTAAAATAAAATCCTAGCTATGCGCTTGTTCAGGGCCCATGAAAGCACTGACAAATAATACCCGCATAGTTACAAAAGAAAAAAATCAAAGATGAGCCCTTAAGGAGAGTGAATCAAAAGTATCACAATGCACTCCATTTCGGGGAGCCCTGCCCCAATACATTATATCATAGGTTTTCAAAACATATAATTTAAATTTTTGCACTTTAGGGGAAAACTTTCCGCAAAATAAACTATAAAAAAAATAAAAAAAATAAAGAGTAAATCCATAAATATGTGAGGATTGGGTGTCCATTCTGTCACGCTTGAGTTACCTAAACAAATAAATTGAATATAAGATGGAGCATATAAGACACGTTGACTTTAAAAACTAAATTAAAACAAAATATGTGGTCCTTTGACAGAATAATACATAGTTAGAAGAGTAAATTGATGATAGAGGGCGTAGAAAAAATTAAATGAATCAATTAAAAAAAATATAAAAACAATGTTTAATTTTATGAAAATGTTACAGTAATATTATAATACTTATTAGGATTCAGATCATTAAATTTCAGCACGATAGGATTAGGGCTTATCAATTAACAGTAGTTTGTTATAAACGCATCAAAAGACTCTCTATCAAGAAAGGTTTGCAAGACAAACTCATTTTCAAGGCGATGGTAAACTTTTTGATACGGCATTTGTTGAAGTATTCCCACAGTGGCTTTTCAATTGATGTCCGAATGATGTAAATAACAAATTTCTTTATATCATGGGAAAGCAAATTTGGAATGAAAAACATTTAATTATAATCTTAATGTTACCAGCAGGGTCAATACCAAACATGCGTTGCGTTCTCCCCCAAACTCCTGGGGACCGCAGGATCCTAAAGAGATCCAGCATTGGGCCTACACAAGGCCTGACACATTTTAGAATGACTTTGATATTTTTGAGTGAAATTTAATATATATGCTTTATATATATATCACAGATAGAAATAGACTGTACAATATTAGTGAGAGCAATAAAAAGCGAATTTGACTTTGTATAAGTACAAATTTCGATACGAAAACTGGGTTGCATTCTCCCCCAAACTCCGGGGGACCACTCCATGCACTCAGAGGTACCCCTAGAAATCCAGCTTAGGGCCTACACAAGGCCTGACACATTTTAGAATGACTTTGATATTTTTGAGTGAAATTTAATGTATATGCTTTATATATATATCATAGATAGAAATAGACTGTACAACATTAGTGAGAGCAATAAAAAGCGAATTAGACTTTGTAAAAGTACAAATTTCGATACGAAAAGTGGGTTTCATTCTCCCCCAAACTCCAGGGGATCACTCCATGCACTCAGAGATTCCCCCTAGAAATCCAGCTTAGGGCCTGTACAAGGCCTGAGACATGTTTTTAGAATGACTTTGAAATTTTTGAGTGAAATTTAATGAATATGCTTTCTATATATATTACAGATAGAAATAGACTGTACAACATTAGTGAGAGCAATAAAAAGCGAATTAGACTTTGTAAAAGTACAGATTTTGATACGAAAACTGGGTTGCATTCTCCCCCAAACTCCAGGGGACCACTTCATGCACTCAGAGATTCCCCCTAGAACTCCAGCTTGCCTACACAAGGCCTGACACATTTTAGAATGACTTTGATATTTTTGAGTGAAATTTAATGTATATGCTTTATATATATATCATAGATAGAAATAGACTGTACAATATTAGTGAGAGCAATAAAAAGCGAATTAGACTTTGTAAAAGTACAGATTTTGATACGAAAAGTGGGTTTCATTCTCCCCCAAACTCCAGGGGACCACTCCATGCACTCAGAGATTCCCACTAGAAATCCAGCTTAGGGCCTGTACAAGGCCTGAGACATGTTTTTAGAATGACTTTGAAATTTTTGAGTGAAATTTAATGAATATGCTTTATATATATATTACAGATAGAAATAGACTGTACAACATTAGTGAGAGCAATAAAAAGCGAATTAGACTTTGTAAAAGTACAGATTTTGATACGAAAACTGGGTTGCATTCTCCCCCAAACTCCATGGGACCACTCCATGCACTCAGAGATTCCCCTAGAAATCCAGCTTAGGGCCTACACAAGGCCTGAGACATTTTAGAATGACTTTGATATTTTTGAGTGAAATTTAATGTATATGCTTTATATATATATCATAGATAGAAATAGACTGTACAATATTAGTGAGAGCAATAAAAAGCGAATTAGACTTTGTAAAAGTACAGATTTTGATACGAAAAGTGGGTTTCATTCTCCCCCAAACTCCAGGGGACCACTCCATGCACTCAGAGATTCCCCCTAGAAATCCAGCTTAGGGCCTGTACAAGGCCTGAGACATGTTTTTAGAATGACTTTGATATTTGTGAGTGAAATTTAATGTATATGCTTTCTATATAAATGGACTTTACAATATTAGTGAGAGCAAAAAAAGCGAATTCGACTTTCAGTAAAAGTACCCAAAATCGAGCAGAAACCTGGGTTGCATTCTTTCCCAAACTCCAGGAGGACCACTCCGGGGTTCTTCTAGAAATCAAGTTTATAGGGCCAACAAGAGGGCCGAAAACATTTCAGAATGACTTTGAAATGTTTCAGTGAAATTGAATGTAGGTATATATGCTTGAACATTGTACAGATAGAAATAGACTAGGTTGCGTTGTCCATGAAACTCACGGGGCAGCTCAGGACAGTGAAGGATCCAGGGGAGGGGGCCCTTCCCTTGGCCCAAACAATAGGCAATTTTTGTTTGCCCAAAGGGAGGGGGGGATGTTAAGTTTTAAAAAAAAGTAGAGCTCAAACCCCCTCCCCCCCCCCCCCTGTTGAGCCACTGAAACAAAATTTGTGCTCGCTACCCCCCCCCCCCCCACGCTCATTTGGCCAATCGGCTGAATATTTTGCCCCTCCCTCGCCGCCGGCTTGATCCGCACCTGGCTCAGGGTTCCTCCCCGCTGGGGGAGGGGGGGGGGGGGAGGACAGGGTAACTTTGCTATTCATTTTAAGGACGGCTATTCATAAGGACCGCTATTTATAATGAGGAAAAGGGGGTCACTATTCACGAAGGCATGAGAACCGCTATTCATAATGTGAGATAAGGGTCGTTTTTCATAATGCACATTGAGGGTCATTTCTCATAAGGAACGCTATTCATGATACAAAATCGGGGTCGCTAGTTATAAACATGAAGAAGGGGCACTATAATTTTTAGAGGGGGTAACTACTGTACTCATCATAAAGACCGCTATTCATAATACGAAATTAGGTTTGCTATTCATAATACGTATATAATAAATAGCGACCCTCTTCTAGTATTATGAACAGAGACCCCTATGAATATAAACGACCCCATTTTGTATCATGAATATCGACCCTCTTCTCATATTATGTATAGCTGTCTTTAGGAATAATAACCCTTTTCTCAAATTATGAATAGCGGTCCTTATAGGAATGTGGTTCTTATGAATAGCGAGCGGTCCCTGATTGAGCAGCACCCATGGCGAGTAGCAGCACATCTGGAAAGAGCTCACTTACTCTTGAATTTACTATAATAAAACTGGGACGACCGGGTGTGACGATTTTATTGAAAGTGGTGGATATTTTCCAAGGCGGTTCTCTTCCAACTTGCTAGGTCTACTTGTTTTGTCACTTTTAATTATATTGATTATCTCACATCTCTAGGAACGAAAATAGGCCAAGTCGCAGGGCTGCTTTTTTGGAGAAAAATTACAAAAATATGTTCATTGTTTTTTTGTGATGTACATGTCAATGCATGAAGCCCAAATTAATGATATTGATAAATCTGTGCGACCATCGGCGAGGACTTTGCATGAACAAGTGAAATGATTTCAATTATTTTTGTGGGATTCTGCATCTGCAATTTTCACTTTAGCGATATTATGAATGATATATTTTCCTGAAGAAAATACTTCCCCATGTTTAAGGCCAAGATCTGAAAAGTTGGGGCACTTTTAGGAATTTTGCAGCACAAAGTTATGTTCCATGTTTAGGGATTTTTTTGCAAAAAAGTAACCCATTAGAGCGGCACATCACTGTATACTGTATGAGGTTGGGAGAATTTACTGTTAGAGGGTGATGCACAGTGATGCCTTTAAAGAAAACTATAAATATATTCGTGGTTTGAAAACAAAATCAGGATTTTTGTGCATGTTTAGAGGGTTAGTACATGCAGTAGAAGAAATATAATGAGTAACATTTCATACAACATTTATGCCATTTTTTTTTATCAACCTTCAACAATGTTACCGAGTCACTTTATATCATGAAAGCAATTTCATATTCTTGAAGACGGAATCGTTTGAGCTGCCATCGAGTGGTCATGTCTTGCGATAATTATGCCTCGGGTCATTTGTCACAAGTACCTTCTCAAACATGGAAACTATGTTTCTCGCATTCAAGAGATATGTACAATTTTTTTTGGTCTATACAAGTATAGTAATATATAACGTGTCGAAAGAAAAATGCTGAGCACAACATCATTGGTAAAAAATGGTATTATATCCAATTAATGGACGCATGAATTGTAAGTTGCATGAAGAATGTACAGTGTACATGGAGTTGGTAATCTAGAGAGTTGGGGGAAAGTTCTTTTCATTTATCGTGTATTTCTCTACATAAAAATGATATTTTCAGATGATGTAATCATTATTATTTACAGCGAAAGAGTTTTAATAATTGTCATTTCCCAATTTTCAGGACTAAACTCAAAACCCGTTATTTAAAATATTGTTTGTTTATCTCATATAACTTTTTTGTCATGACTGATGGAAAAACTTATCAGAATGGGACATGGGACACCGCCCTCTATTCTAGCCGTAGGGGTAAAATACAGGAAGGGGGTAGTTCGGGGTTGAGAACTCCTTAATACATCTTTTTTGGGGGGGCAACCACATCACCTCATGATTCGGGCGACGCGATGGGCTCGCTGTAATTTGTCTTTTCGTGCCCCATAATGCTTGTCGGAATGAACGAAATATATTCAATTCTATAAATAAACTACTAAAAAAATTGGCAAACTTATCAAGCTTCTTTAAAGTTAATAATAATTATTGCAATTGATAAGACTCTAGATATTTTAATTAAGCAAAATGGCATTAAAGTCAGTCCTTTTGCGAAGGGATTTGCAAATTGATGTATTTAGCCCCAGGTCCTGCACGATATGCCTCCTGGTTTCTTGCCCCAAGAATATTTTGAGGGAACGCGTTTCGAAATGAGATATGAAAATGGCTTTGAACTTTATTAATACTGCAACTACAATTTTTCCCTTGATAACGAATACAAAAATGAGTGGTAATATTCTCTCCAATTTGAAACATCCCCCCATCCACTTATTGGTGGGTGTTGATATATCACGATGAAGGCAAACCTTAACAAAATCTGTAACGCTCACTTTTGCCTACAGTTTCCCTGAAAAGTGTTATTCATGTGTAGACTTAAAGATAAAGTTGAACATTGTTTATCTGATGTTCTTCCACACTTGCATAATACAATGATAACGCTCAGAAATTATTTTCACCTCTTCCCAGAACTCAACCTTCTCCTTAAGTGACTTACAACTATTAATGCATTTGTTTACTTTGTGTTGCAATGTCATTGCAAAGTATTTTTCAATTTGATCTTGATTACTAGCTTTTGAAATTTAAGGAAGTAGACCCAAAATAAAACACACACAAATCGCTTTAGTGTGGTTATTTTTTGTTCTTCAGAGTAAGCTTTTTTTTTAAATATTAAAGTGGTTCTTAATCAACATTTCCCCGAAAATCAATTTGCTTTTCAACTGTGACTGATGCTTTTCAGTCATTTCGATTGCTTTCGGATTCATTACGCGGTACCCGCTGCTAAAATACGACTTGATGGTTGTCTAGTCGCAAATATCCTCGAGAGGGCGCCACCCTACTAGGACACATTCCCTGCATCGTGCCTCTTTTCAAAAGCATGCAGTACATAAATTTAGTTCAACACAATTGTGCAATATTCTCTCTAGCCTACTGTAATTCTCCTTTTGAATTCTTGTGCTTCTTGTCTCATAATGCGCCCCGGAATAGTTTCCTAGATAGATGGCGTACTATAAGTGTTTGCGTTGTATACACATTTCCTTCATTAGTAATGATATTATCATTCTTATTATTATAATTATTATTATCATTATTATTATTATTTAACCATCATCATTATTATTGTAGTTATTATTATCATTATCATTACTATTATTACTAATTTAACATTGTCATTAATATTATTTCTACAATTATTATCATGCATATTGAGGCGAATTCATCCAATGGCCAGGACTTGAGATAGGTAGAATTCTGCATAAAAGCAATTTGAAATAAATCAAACACCGACAAAATGCCATTTAACGATCATTCACACTTAACGCATTAATAATAATATAGGCATTGGTGTAAAGTCAATAGGGAAGCACGGGCGTATGGCAGCATTCTATTGAAGGGGTGCACGGGGGGGGGGGGGGGTCTGATATGCCAACAACATGAAAAAAATAATAAACTCAATCATTTGCTAAGGGAATCACCCACTAGTGACTACTCAAACGTTTGGAAACCCATATTTCGAAGGTAAGTATGAGGAAGAAAAATGCAAATGATTTTCGTATAATCCCTTCAACTATTTGCATGTTACGAAACAATCAAATATAGAGAGTATCAGAAATACATAGGGAAGAAGGTGTCAAATGGCTAGAAGCAGCTTTCATAATTCATAATGAGTTCTGGTTTTCTACAAGTTTATTTTGTAAAATGATTCAGTCACATGGCGATCTTTGGATTAAAAGCTTTGTTTAGAAGAGAGAGAGAGAGAGAGATAAATTGTGCATATAATTATTATGCCGTTGTACGATTAATCATAAAGGCCTGGGCAAAATGTTCTCTGCATATCAACACACATACTTTGAGAAGAAGAAAAAAACATTCTCTTTAATTCAAAGTCGTTTTACAACTTTTTGAGCATCACATAATACATTCAGCTAAACTTGGCACGAGGTTATTTTCCGCAAATAATATTATTGTTTATTCTGAATTTTGCAGAAATTAGATATATACGAACCCTTGTGCAATTTAACGTTGGAAATTTGGAATCGAATTAGGGCCTTGAGCGAAGAATACACGTTTAGCTGACCAAAAGTGCAAGTGGTTTCCACTCCCCGTGGGATCATAAAATATGTCATCTAGATCGTTTGCCTGTAGGTCTGGAGTATCGATGGTCGTTAAATACCTTTGAAAGGTCATTATATCTTATTTTTATCTGACAATTTGAAGCGTTAAAGAGAATCAAAATAAGTTATAAACAAGGCATATACAAGTCTCCAGCGGTAAGGAAAAGACAAGCATAATTTAAGATATTTTCAATATACCATCGCTACTGGGCTTTAATTTTGTTATTATTATTATCATTATTATATTTATTATTATTATAATTATTGTTATTATTATTATCATTATTATTGTTGTTTTTATCATCATTATTATTGTTATCAATGTCATCGTTATCTTTATTGCACTGTTGCCCATAAAGTTAGAACAATAACCCCATTTTCATGAAAACTAATGATTGTCGCAATATGATTTATTCTTTATCTAGATCAAGTTTATATCTCCTCTGAGCTTTATTGGTCAATCTATGTCCAATAAACTCTTAGGATTCTAATATTGATCTGATGGCAGGTGTGGGCTGGGGTGTGAAAAGGAAAACAAGAGAGGGGAATATAAATATAGCCAGTACAGTGTGCATGAAATGGACTGTGCATGCTATTTAGAAACCAGTGAAGAATGAAGTTGTAATGAATGGATTTAGGAAAACAATGCGTGTGGGAAGCATGATTGTGGGTTTGAAATAAAATTAGTGTGCATGTATAAGTCTGCATGCGAACGTATAGGTTATGCGAGTGGGTTTGTGGGTGTGGAAGGCACTTGAGTAGCTTAACATCAAAGCAGCCTGATCAAGAGAGAGAGAGAGAGAGAGAGAGAGAGAGAGCAAAAGGCTAGGATGGATAAATGAGAAAAGATGTAGACTTTAGATCGTTTGGAAGTTATCATTTACGCATACAGTTTGTATGACAAAAGTATACCCGACTTGGATTGATTCCAATTTACAGATAACAACCTGTATGGCATTGAATTATAATTCGTATTAAACAGCTAGTAACTCATATTCCGTGTAATGAGACCTTACTCATAACGCTGCTGCCATGGATGACTGAACAGCAGCCTTTTTAAAAGGCATTGGCAACATCCCCTTGAACCAACACTCCCTGGTACCAATAAGTTCGGGCTGCAGCATTCAATGTGGGTGAAAAGCCTTTGTAGTGAATCTAGAAAATAAGAATGCAGACTCAATTAAGTGCAAATACAGTTCAAAGTCATTCAGTTTTATTTCAGTTCAGGCAAAATATCAAACAAAATAGAACAGGCGGTCTAATAAGCCAGTTCATAAATACTATCTGCACATGGGCATATAAAGGTAATTAGTTCCCAAATTGTAAAACCCATCGAGACGAATAATGTTAATTCTAATTCACGCTGTTCAAACGAAAATAAATTATCCCCCTCCCCCCAATCTGCTGAAGAAAACATATAAAACACTTAGAATTGTGTTAGGTGTAAACTTTTTTTTGACTCACACTGTATAGGACGGCTGCGGACATCTCCACCATGTTCCCCCTAATAGGGGCCCCTATACAACTACAACTATAACTAAATTACAGGTACAGGTTTTTACTAATTCAACTACATCTACTACTCCTACTCCTACTACTACTACTACTACTACTACGACTACGACTACTTCTTCTACTTCTATTACTTCTCATAAATGTGTTACTGTAAAAGTGTGGACATTACCAATGCTATGTTGCATTACTTTCTTAACAGCCTTCTAACTTCTTATCTCATTATATCGAAGATCTCTCTGCTCACTTGTCCATTTCGCCATTTTACATCCATATTAAAGATAAGTGCATATACGGTAGTCTCGACAGCGTATACAAATCAGAGGTCTACTTACCTCAAAGATATTGACAGTATAATTTTGCGGGAAAAGGAGGTTTTTTTTAGATGGAGTTTTTACACTTTTACTTTTCTACGCAATTGCACAAAATAATGCAAATAATTTATCAGACTTAAAGCCTTTCTGCACTAGTTTGGCCAGGAGGGATTATATCTTCCTGCATGGTCACTGGCAGGTGGTTATCTCATCAAATCAGCTCTCAATTAACATAAGAAAACGGGAACCAATGGTCACCGATTATGCATTGTTTGCTGTACAGAGGGCGCAAATAGCTATAAGTAGTGCAGTGGGGCTTTAAATAACAGTGCGTAAATGCTTTTCACCCACGTTGAATGATGCAGCCTAAACGTATTGATACAAGGGGGTGCTGACAATACTTTGTGAAAAGGCTGCTGCTCATGCAGTCATCCATGGCACCAGCGTTATGAATAAGGTTTCATTACACGGAATATGAGTTACTAGCTGTTTAATACGAATTATAATTCAATGCCATACAGGTTTTTATCTGTACATGGGAATCGATCTAAGTTGGGTATACTTTTTTCATGCGAACTGAAGGCGTAAATGATAACTTCCAAACAATCTTAACGTTCCTGTCGAATAAAATGGATTCACATTCCTCGGTGGTGTACGTACGTCACTTTATATTCAGACGTGTAACACATGATCGTAAGCAATTAGAATTGACCTCCTATTTTCGGACATTCAAAAAACATTTTCCATATATTATGATCCCTTTTTGTATAAAATATGGGTACAAACTGTTCTTAAACTGACACCCTACATGTTTAGCTCATCAGATACAAATTCACGGTACAAAAAAATGCTATATTTTTGCAACATTTTCCTGACAATTTATACGAATTGCGGGTTCCATTTTGAACACTTTTTTGTGACATTTCTTGATATTTGAAACAACAAAAATAATAATAATAATACAAACGTTACTTATTAGGCGCCTACCACCGAAGTCTCTAAGCGCTATAGCAAACAAAATATACTGATAAACCCAAAAGTGCGAATATACCTACAAATTACTATACATATGGAATACACATTAAAGTGAACAGAGTTAATTAATCATCGAGAGCAATCTTGAATACATGTGGCTTAAGACTAGTTTTGAATAGGTTAACAATTTGACAGTTTTTTACATTTAAAGGTAGTTTTGTTCAAAGAGAAGCTTTGCAAGAGCTGACACAGAAGTAGACACGAGGTTTAATTTTTGAAGATGACCGTAAATTGTTGAACGCCAAAACAAGGTAGCAACAACTTCCATATTTTAACGTCTTTTGGTATGACGCGGCCGGGGTTCGAACCCACGATCTCTCGGTTGTGAGGCGGACGCTCTACTGACTGAGCCAACACTCTGGTTTACCTTGTTTTATTAAACAGATTCTAGGTATTAAAGCCCGTTTATCATGTGCTATAATTGTTTGCTTTAAAAAAAGGGAATGTTACAGATTTTGGGGAAATACAACCTCTTCAAATTTAATTGTTAGTAGAAAGTTTACCTCTTAGAGGATACGCGATACTTTTCATTGGATTTTCAAAAAGGAGGGAAGAGAACAATACTGATAATACACTTCAAATGAGTCGATGGGGGCAGTCGGGCCCCCATTGTGGATCCGCGCCTGGTTCACAATACATAAAGTAAAGTATGCCTTCATGGAGGCGGGGAGATCATTGAGTTTGAAAAGAAGACCAGTGAAGGGCAATTCTAACGCAAGAGGGCGTAAATTGTTTTATAACCGTTGACACATAGGCCGCGTTCAGAGATCTGTACACAACTCTTACCGGCTACATCAGTCCCTCAAATGAAACCAAAACAAATTTAAAAAAATCATTGGAATAACAATATTAGTAATTATCAATCTAATTCTGATCACCGTACATCAATACAAATAGTTAATACATTATAATGTTATTGTAATTTAACGTTCCTGACGAATAAAATGTATTCATATATCAATTCAATCAACGTCACATTCCTTGGTAGTGTCACTTTTTATTAAAAATGGCCTCCTATTTTCGGACTTTCATAAACATTTTCCACATAAAAAGATGATCCGTTTTTGATTAAAATATGGATACAAACTGCTCTTAACTAGAAACTGACACCCTATATATTTTACTTATCAGGTACAAATTCACTGCACAAACATATGTTCAAAACACCGAATATCCCTTTTGTTTTTCAAAACCATTAACTTCCGTAACTGAAAATCACCCCTTACGAATTTGAAATTAATTTATAAAACCCTTATTTTACCTTTGCTTAAAGGTATTACAAAGTTTTGGTATGGGGTCATGAATTTGGTTCAAATTACCATATTGGAAGCATATGCGTTCCTACAATATATATTGATCGTTGTCGCGGTTGAATTCGAGTCTAAAGTCATGAAATTATAAATAATAAACTCTTTATGTTGTATAGCTCCCTCTCAAGGTCAAGATATTAATTTAGCTATGAAACAATGGTTCTTGACTGAAATAGACCGATTAGCTATTCCCGTTTGGAAATTATATATCCCAACTACATATTCTGAGATTTTCATGGTCGCAGCTACGATTGTACGGCCATAGGCGCTATTTGAAATTTATCAAAATTTACCGGGAGCACCGGTAAATTTTTATATTCAATTTTTCTCGAAAACAAAAGTGTTTTAGGGGCTAATTTTTTTAGTGCTTATAATGCATCCACAGGGGCATCCAAATACATCAAAATTGTAAAGATTCACTATCCACCCAATTTTCAAAATTTCCCAAAACTTTGTATTACCTTTAATGACTATGCGGATATTGTAAAAGGTTCCTCTATGCTCTATCTACCACCAATCAATTCCCAGCAAACACAGAACGTTTTCAGAACGTTTTCAAAACGTTTTTTTTAGGTCCTGTACGTCTTCGTCCTAAATGAACGTTTTAAAAACGTTTATATAACATTAAAGTTTGGACTTCTCATTTACGTCAAAGTTTAGGTTTTTGAGAACGTTTAAAAAACGTTTTTTGGACGTTACAAAATTAAACGTTTGGTATAGGACGTTTACAGAACGTTTGATATAGGACGTTTACAGAACGTTTGATATAGGACGTTTACAAAACGTTTGTGGACGTTACAAAATAAACGTTTTGTACATAACGTTCACAGAACGTTTTATATACGTCCAATTCAATAAATCAACTAAGATTTTTTTTTAAACAAATACCAGAATTAAGCATCATATTTTGTCTACGTCCAACTACTAAGGATAAATAAAAACAAATGAAAACAGATCACTAAAATACTGTAGGCGATTTCTTGAATTGAAATGAAAACGAGATTTGTTTGTTTTATCATATAAATGCATACACAATTCATAAACAAAAATACACAAGCAAAACATATTTTTATACATTTTACATACTCAATTTTATTACCGGTAATTTCAAATCATTTATCTTACGTACATCTTTACACAACAACGAACGAGGCCGCCGCCGCCGAGGATTGATCGATGACGTCAGCGCTAGCCGTGCCCGGCTGCGTTATTGCCCGGCTAGCTAGCTAGCCGGCCATGTGCGTGAAAATTACATTGAGAATTTTCCCATTGAATACCGTGTGTGCCTTTGCAAGAGCTATCAAGAAATCCTGAACTATCTACCTAATTTGTGAGACTGCAACACCAATGTAAGTGATATTTTACCGTTTTGATATCTGTTAGGTGTTTAAATGTTGTTTGAGTGAATTCGAGACGTGTAAAATGTGGGAAAACATTTAAATGAGTATCGGCTTGTGTCGTGACATGTCTGCATGTAACTCCGGGAAGCGAATTTTTTTTCCGTACTCGAGAGGGCAAATACCCCATGTGCGCATGCGCGTGGACTTGTGATTTCTCTGCTACTTCCCATACGAAATGTACATGTATTCGCATCTACTGTGCACGATTCGCGTTCTACGAGTAAACGATGGCATAGTAGTCTTCAAACACAGACTCTGATTTGCCAGTTTGACAAAACAATTACGCATATATCGTGCGTAGCAATAGTACTAGTATTCAAGTCTGAGTAGTTGTATGATTCAGACATTTTAGTGCTTACAGAAATGCATCCCAAATTGAATAGCATGGTATAGTAGTCTGCAAGCACAGACGCTAATCGGACAGTTTGACAACATAGTGTCTTGAGTAGTGCTTTATATTCAAATATGTGTATTTTTATGATTCAGACCCTACTGGTGCGTGTATTGGAAAGGCATCTCAACTTGCAGAGTGGCATAGTAGTCTGCAAGCACAGACGCTAATCTGACAGTTTGACAAAATAGTGTTATTCAAGTCTGAGTAGTTTTATGATTCAGACCCTACTGGCAGGGGCGTCGCCAAAGGGGGGGGTGTGGGGGGGTGCGACACCCCCCCACCTGTCAGGATATTGTCGGTAAAATTGCGCTGCCGTCGGGAAAAAGAGAAAAGGGGGAGGGGAAAAAAGAGAGGGAAAGAAGAGAGGGAAAGAAGAGAGGGAAAAAAAAGAGAGGGAAAAAATGAGAGGGAAAAAAGAGAGGGAAAGGGAAAGAAAAGAAAAAAAGAAAAGGAAAAGAAAAGAAAGAAAGGAAAAGAAAGGAAAGAAAGAAGAGGAAAGGAAAGAAAAGAGAAGAAAGAAAGAGAGGGAGGAGAGGAAAGAAAGGAAAAGAAAGAAAAGGAAAAAAGAAGAAAAAAGAGTGAAAGGGAAACAATAGAAACGGGGGATGAAAGAGAGGAGAAAGTGGTGAGGTAAGAGTCTGAAAGAGGAGGAGTGGGAGTAAAAGAGAGAAGGGGGTTGTTGGGTGGAGTCGTCTCGTCGAGGGAGCAAGAAAGACACGGGTAAATATGTTGCTGTGTCGGGTCAGCTGTGTCGGTATTCTTGCTCGATCCTCGTGTACTATATCAATGCAGAAGTTTGAAGTCGGTGAGATATATTGTCGGTCGGCCGACAGTTTTTTTTCCCTATACGAACTGTGACTTCTTATCCGCTGTGACGACTTCGAGAGTGACTACAACTACAATACTTGTATTTTCTAGAAGTTTCACTTTCCTATAATATCAGCTAAAGAAATCAGAGATTTAACATTTTCGGGGAAACTAAATTCAAACAAGGTTTAAGAGTCAACAACGGTACGACGAATCGTCTTCCTTTCTTTATATTGTGATGAAACGCCAAAAATTCCGCGCTTCGCGCGGAAGGGGAAACTTCATTTAGACGAGTCGAACGGTAGAACGAACCGTCTTCTTTCTCTAATAATTTAAGGAAACGTCAAAGCTTCCGCGCTACGCGCGAGAGTGAGAAACTGAATTCAGACAAATAGGGCTTATTAAAAGTCGAAAACGGTACAACGAATCGTCTTCTTTTCCTAATAATTTAAGGAAACGTCTAAGCTTCCGCGCTTCGCGCGGGAGGCCCATCACCCACACCCCCCTAATGAGCGCGCTTTTAAGTGATTATCTTGCTCACTACCGCCCCTCCCTAAAATAAGATCCTAGCTCCGCGCCTGCATTAAAATATATAGCTATGATGCTGACTAAATTGAAGAAATAAATTTATGTCGTCGAGGAAAATTACCATTTTGCGCATATGCAAGTACTATAGATAGTCCATAGGAAAAACAGTTTAGCCTTCGGCCCCAGGTTTATAGGGTTGAATTTGTAGATATTGGACATTTAATTTTGTCGGTAATTGGTGGCTAGTTTTGTCGGTAATCGTTGGCCTCTACACCCCCCCACTGAAAAAGGTCTAGCGACGCCCCTGCCTACTGGTGCGTGTATTGGAAATGCACCTCAACTTATAGAGTGGCATAGTAGTATGCAAGCACAGACTCTCCTTTGACAGTTTGACAGAATAATATAGGCCTATTGTGTATTGAGTAGTGCTTTTATTCAAGTTTTCGTAGTTTTCTGTGTTGTGCCACTGCTCTCTCACTCTCTCTCTCTCTCTCTCTCTCTCTCTTTCTCTCTCTAGCTCTCCCTCCAGTATGCTCGCACTCTCTGTATTACTTTTATTTATAATCATGGTCTGCTGAGAGCCAGAAGGATGTTAACTCTTAACACAACGAATGCCCTTCTGGCTCTGAACAAACGATAGTAGGCCTATATATGATAAACCCACACACCATAAGGTCATCTACGCAGACTTGAATAAAGTACTTCTCAGCACACTACTAGTATGTTGTCAAACTGTCAGATTAGCGTCTGTGCTTGCAGACTACTATACCATTCTATACAAGTTGGCGACTTGAATAAAGTACTTCTCAGCACACTACTAGTATGTTGTCAAACTGTCAGATTAGCGTCTGTGCTTGCAGACTACTATACCATTCTATACAAGTTGCAATGTATTTCCATATGCACTACTGGGTCTGAATCATACAACTACACAGACTTGAATAAGCACATCGCGACACGTACGCATATTGATTTGTCAAACTGGCAAATCAGAGTCTGTGTTTGAAGACTACTATGCCATCGTTTACTCGTAGAACGCGAATCGTGCACAGTACATGCGAATACATGTACATTTCGTATGGGAAGTAGCAGAGAAATAATAAGTCCACGCGCATGCGCACATGGGATTTTTGCTCTCTCGAGTACGGAAAAAAAATTCGCCTCCGGGAAGCTCCAACACCGGCGCGCAGCGTCGGCGCGCCGGTGTTGGAGCTTCCCGGAGTTAGTCTGCATGCTGCATTCATGCATTAGCGATAATAACGTGCATGAAAATTTACTTTTAACCAACCTGTGAGTGTGAATGCAATGTGATACATGCCAAACAAAAAGGCGTATGTTAACCAGACGCGTTACTGTTATTGTTGATTGTTGTATGATTGAATCCAGAATGATGTGAATTAACCCAACTTTCACCTATTAGTAACACATTAATACATGTCATGTAGCAGAAAGAGTTACTTAAAATCACTGAAAGAACTTGAATTTATTTCTGATATGGTAAAGGTCTACATGTACATTGTAACTGTAAGTTAGTCTAGTAGATCTATGACCGAGTGACTTAAAGTCTTCAGTGAAGATGGCCATGTGTTTCGGACTCCCCACACGTATCCGCACCGCTGGTATTAGATTGCGCGTGGCCATTTTGCCCACTAAATTTCACATTTCCAAACGTGAATACAGCCACACATTTGCACGGGAGTCAAAATCAGGGGGGGGGGGGGGGTCTGCCTATCATTTGATAGGCAGACCCCCTTTTTTGTTTGTTCATTTGAAAGGGGGCTGGGGCGCAAGCTGGGGCGTGTTTAATAGAATTATCAAATAAAAAAATAATTAGGGTCCGCTTATGTCCGTGTTATATAGAATTATCAAATTAAAAAAAATAATAAAATAAATAATAATAGGGGGAGGGGGCTTGCGCCCCAGCCCCCTATCAAATGAACAAAAAAAGGGGGGGGGTGGTCTGCCTATGTCCGTGTTGAATTGAAATTGAACAAGAAAACAAAATAAGAAAAACAAAATAAAGACTTTAGAAAAAATGTTTAAGTGGATTTTTTTTTTTTTTTACCCTTTCATCCAATTTTGATGAAATTTTTAGTGTTCTTGTTAAATTTTACTCTACTTTACATAACATCCCAATTTCAGCCTGGAGTACCACTTTGAGTGCTAACTTAACCCTAATAGCACCTGGGGGGGGGGCCATAATGCCCCCCCCCCCCTCGAGATTGTTCGCGACCATTCCGCCGCGCAATTTTTTTTGACCGCGCTGCTCGCTGACTTTTTACTTTCAAGTCTTGCGCATCTTTTGACACCATTTTCGCGAAAATCAGGAATACCGTTATGCCCTTACAAAAAAAAACCATGGTAGTACCATGGTAGTACCATGGTAGTGCCATGGTACGGTACTGTACCATGGTAGACGGTATATTGGCCACGGTACATAACCATGGTACTACCATGGTAGTACCATGACAATTATTACGGTAGTACCACGGTATAGTATACTACCATGGTACTGTACCATGGTACCGGACCACAATACCGTGGTATATACCATGGTACTGTACCACGGTAGTATACCACGGTACTGTACCATGGTACTGGACCACAATAATACCGTGGTATACCATGGTACTGTACCATGGTAGTATACCACGGTACTGTACTAGGTACTGTACCACAATAATACCGTGGAATACCATGGTACAGTACCATGGTAAACCACGGTATATATTGTGTTCCAGTACCATGGTACAGTACCGTGGTATACTACCGTGGTACAGTACCATGGTATACCACGGTATTATTGTGGTCCAGTACCATGGTATAATTTACAAATGTACTACATAATTAAAGCACTTTCAACACAGTATTCCTCATAATATTTGCCAGCCCTTGTTTATTTAATTTTGAAATAGCATGCTAGTGGTCTGCAAAGTAGACGCAAAAATGACAGGAGCTGGCATGTCCACTTTCAACTCAATTATCCATTCAGCCGCTTCTCTCGCAAACACGATCTGTTAACAAAAGACATCACAATCATGTTGATCATTATTGTTGAATGATCATATGACGTATCAAACATCAAACAATGGAAACAATATGTTTACTTTAAAAAAACGTTTATTCAAACAAGCTCAAATCTAGCTCGCGTAAAATATATAAAACAATTTACAGTCGAAAACTGAAGTCTATTTCTATAGCGAAGACTGCCGCTTGTAACATCATTATACAGGACACTAAACATTTTCAGCACACAACAATATCTTAAAGTGGTTAGTCTATTTCTATAGCGGAAGACTGCCGCTCATATTCAAATTACATAGTACATTATAAAAAACTGTCCTTCCAGCGGAGGTGCGAGATTCGTTGACGATGTCGTACTCGAATTCAGTCGAAAGACGAAATTTGAAGAAACAATTGGTGACTAGGCCTTCTTGGCAGATCGTAGATGATGTCGGTGATCATAGTACAGTTCAAAAATGAATGATGAACGAAAGTCAAGAGTGGGCGATGTCGATCGGATGCGGAGTCCGTGTTCGGCGATGGTGAAACGCGGTATAGAGTTTGACGTCGAGGGTGATTGAAGACAGAACGATAGGTTAGGTCATCATTAATCGGAGTCAGGATCAGACCTGCAAACGACGAAACGCAAATCGAAGAAGGTAAAAAGGAGGTTCTTACCTTTAATCAAAGTTCGATGAGACTAGTATTCAAAGACAGAACAAACGTCGATAATGCCAATATCCAATTCATTATTAGAGTTCGCAACAATCTTCAAAGTTCAAACGCGAAAACGGAGGTCGACGTCAAAGACATGGTGATGGTGGCGTTGATGTATATTGTCGAAGATGATGATAAAGAACGAGGTCGATATGGAAACTACTCATTTGTCATGTTGCGTCTATATCTGTAATTTAAAAAAGACAATTTTGAATTAGAGTCTATAAAAAATTAAAAAAATGAATATCAACAACTGTCAACATAAAATCACACAGTCACAGACGCAGACATGACATAGATTAAGTGTAATTCGTTAATATGCTGGGTTTTTATGCAGTATGTTCTAAAAAGAATAAAACATTAAATCCTGCGAGCAATGATACTATAATCACAGCAGAGTTAATGTGTATGTAAATGGACAAATTTTGCTTCGAATGATATCTGCCCCATAAACCCATCAAGATCCTACATCAAATTACGTACATGGGATCATACATGTTCAGTCTTATCCTGTCGGAATGTGTTTTAAGTCCCAGTTAACACTGTCATAAATAACTATCTAGACATCGAGTAGATCTATGTACATATTGTAAATAAGGTAGATGATTCTTAAACTTACCCATACTGTTGTAGATTAGCAGGAAAACTCAGTATTCAGCATTATTTTGCAGAGAAAACACCAAGATTCAGTCTAGCTCCTGTCTAGGCAAAGCTACATTGTGAATTTATAATGCACACAGTAGCTATAGTGTAGCTTGTGCGTGCACTATTCCCAATGCAAGCTTTGTACAGCGATCCTTTGACACGTACACAGTACACATAGCTAGCCATTCAAAATATGCGGGGTTATATTGCACAACGGTTCCAAAGGATTGGCTGTGTGTAGTACGTGTGTGTGTGTGTGAGTGTATATGTATATGTTTATGGGGCCTGTATACATGTAGGTATGACCTTCTTTATGATATTTCAAGCTGTTGCACAATTTCTAATGTACACACCATTGATAAATGGCCAAATGAAAATAAGTTTTCAACTCTTGCTTTCCCCTAATAATAATTGCAAACGTTTTAACTACATTAATGAATTTGTTAAAATAATAAACTTAAGTCAGATTGCTAGATGTATTTTTTAATTGTCAGTTTTTCATTTCAACTAAAATCTTAGAAAACTTAAGGACTATGAAATTACATAATTGTACTGGATTCACGCGATATCATTTTTTTTAATATATTTTTTTTTTCTTTCTACAATTCTTATATTTTTGTTTGAATATTTTTTTATATTCATAACAATTTTGTTTTTAATGATACTTATGTTTTTTTTTTTTTTTTTTTTTTTTTTTTATTATTCTTTTCAAATATTTTGGAACAATAATTATTATAATTGTTTTGATTTTTCTTCATGATTCTGAAATATTTGTATTTTTATTTTGTTATTAATTCTTATGTTTTTTTTTATTTGGTTTCATGCGTCCGCTAATTTGTTGTTGTTTTTGTTTTCAAAATTTAAAGTCCATTCTTTGAAACAGATTTTGTGGGTCGGTGGAATTGTGTGCACGAGGTAACTTTGAGTAGGTCTGTAACACACTCGGTTATACTTCGTGTGTTTAAACCATGCCCAAAGTTACCTTGAGCAAACGATTCGATATATCAATAAGTTATAAGGAAACTGAAAAAGAGGTTAGTACCATGGTAGTACCATGGAAGTCCGGTAGTACCATGGTAGTACCATGGTAGTATGGTAGTACCATGGTAGTTCCATGGTAGAATCATGCGTACCATGGTAGTACCACGGTTATTATGGTAATACCATGGTTATACCATGGAAGTACGGTAGTACCATGGTAGTACCATCCCAGCTAACACATAACGTTATCATAACATTTTCAAAAGGTCTTGAGAATGTCTTAAAGAGAACATTTCTTTAAAATGTCATTATAACATTTATAAAACATTATTGCTATTATGTTAAACATTATAAAAACATTTTTTTAATGTACCAATTCCGATGATTTTCGGGACATGTTTTAAAAACATCTTTTGAACATTATTGTAGAATGTTTAAAAAAGATCTTACAAACGGTCCACATGAAATGTTTTTATAATATCATAACAACGTTTTGAAGGAAGCAAAGAAACGTTTTCAGAACATTTTTTAAATGTTATAGATATGATATAACAAAAACATTTTAAAAATGTTTTAAAAATATTGTAATCCTTACATTTAGACGTTGTACAAATGTCACCAAAAAACATTTCAAAAATGTTTTTAACAAAACAATTAAAATAACATTTTTTTAATGTTTTTCAAAATGTTTAAAAAACATCTTACAAACAGTCCACATGTAATGTTTTCGTGATATCATAATAATGTTTTCAAAAAAGAAGAGAAACGTTTTTACAACATCTTTTAAATGTAATTGATATGATATAAAAAGAACATTTTAAAAATGTTGTTAAAATGTTGTAATCCTTACATTCAGACGTTGTACAAATGTCACAAAAAACATTTCAAAAACGTTATAAACTAAACAATTAAAATAACATTTTTTTAATGTTTTTCAAAATGTTTAAAAAAGATCTTACAAACGGTCCACATGAAATGTTTTCTTTATATCATAGAAATGTTTTCAAAGAAGAAAAGAAACGTTTTTCTAACATCTTTTAAATGTTATAGATATGATATAACAAAAACATTTTAAAATGTTTTAAAAATATTGTAATCCTTACATTTAGACGTTGTACAAATGTCACAAAAAAACATTTCAAAAATGTTTTTAACAAAACAATTAAAATAACATTTTTTGAATGTTTTTCAAAATGTTTAAAAAACATCTTACAAACAGTCCACATGTAATGTTTTCGTGATATCATAATAATGTTTTTAAAAAAGAAGATAAACGTTTTTAAAACATCTTTTAAATGTCATTGATATGATATAAAAAGAACATTTTAAAAATGTTGTTAAAATGTTGTAATCCTTACATTCAGACGTTGTACAAATGTCACAAAAAACATTTCAAAAACGTTATAAACTAAACAATTAAAATAACATTTTTGTAATGTTTTTCAAAATGTTTAAAAAAGATCTTACAAACGGTCCACATGAAATATTTTCTTCATATCATAGAAATGTTTTCAAAGAAGAAAAGAAACGTTTTTCTAACATCTTTTAAATGTTATAGATATGATATAACAAAAACATTTTGAGAATGTTATTAAAATATTGTAATCATTACATTTAGACGTTGTACAAATGTCACAAAAAAACATTTCAAAAATGTTTTTAACAAAACAATTAAAATAACATTTTTTGAATGTTTTTCAAAATGTTTAAAAAACATCTTACAAACAGTCCACATGTAATGTTTTCGTGATATCATAATAATGTTTTCAAAAAAGAAGAGAAACGTTTTTACAACATCTTTTAAATGTAATTGATATGATATAAAAAGAACATTTTAAAAATGTTGTTAAAATGTTGTAATCCTTACATTCAGACGTTGTACAAATGTCACAAAAAACATTTCAAAAAACGTTATAAGCTAAACAATTAAAATAACATTTTTTTAATGTTTTTCAAAATGTTTCAAAAAGATCTTACAAACGGTCCACATGAAATGTTTTCTTTATATCATAGAAATGTTTTCAAAGAAGAAAAGAAACGTTTTTCTAACATCTTTAGAATGTCATTGATATGATATAACAAAAACATTTTGAGAATGTTATTAAAATATTGTAATCATTACATTTAGATGTTGTACAAATGTCACAAAAAAACATTTCAAAAATGTTTTTAACAAAACAATTAAAATAACATTTTTTGAATGTTTTTCAAAATGTTTAAAAAACATCTTACAAACAGTCCACATGTAATGTTTTCGTGATATCATAATAATGTTTTCAAAAAAGAAGAGAAACGTTTTTACAACATCTTTTAAATGTAATTGATATGATATAAAAAGAACATTTTAAAAATGTTGTTAAAATGTTGTAATCCTTACATTCAGACGTTGTACAAATGTCACAAAAAACATTTCAAAAAACGTTATAAGCTAAACAATTAAAATAACATTTTTTTAATGTTTTTCAAAATGTTTCAAAAAGATCTTACAAACGGTCCACATGAAATGTTTTCTTTATATCATAGAAATGTTTTCAAAGAAGAAAAGAAACGTTTTTCTAACATCTTTAGAATGTCATTGATATGATATAACAAAAACATTTTGAGAATGTTATTAAAATATTGTAATCATTACATTTAGATGTTGTACAAATGTCACAAAAAAACATTTCAAAAATGTTTTTAACAAAACAATTAAAATAACATTTTTTGAATGTTTTTCAAAATGTTTAAAAAACATCTTACAAACAGTCCACATGTAATGTTTTCGTGATATCATAATAATGTTTTCAAAAAAGAAGAGAAACGTTTTTACAACATCTTTTAAATGTAATTGATATGATATAAAAAGAACATTTTAAAAATGTTGTTAAAATGTTGTAATCCTTACATTCAGACGTTGTACAAATGTCACAAAAAACATTTCAAAAAACGTTATAAGCTAAACAATTAAAATAACATTTTTTTAATGTTTTTCAAAATGTTTCAAAAAGATCTTACAAACGGTCCACATGAAATGTTTTCTTTATATCATAGAAATGTTTTCAAAGAAGAAAAGAAACGTTTTTCTAACATCTTTAGAATGTCATTGATATGATATAACAAAAACATTTTGAGAATGTTATTAAAATATTGTAATCATTACATTTAGATGTTGTACAAATGTCACAAAAAAACATTTCAAAAATGTTTTTAACAAAACAATTAAAATAACATTTTTTGAATGTTTTTCAAAATGTTTAAAAAACATCTTACAAACAGTCCACATGTAATGTTTTCGTGATATCATAATAATGTTTTCAAAAAAGAAGAGAAACGTTTTTACAACATCTTTTAAATGTAATTGATATGATATAAAAAGAACATTTTAAAAATGTTGTTAAAATGTTGTAATCCTTACATTCAGACGTTGTACAAATGTCACAAAAAACATTTCAAAAAACGTTATAAGCTAAACAATTAAAATAACATTTTTTTAATGTTTTTCAAAATGTTTCAAAAAGATCTTACAAACGGTCCACATGAAATGTTTTCTTTATATCATAGAAATGTTTTCAAAGAAGAAAAGAAACGTTTTTCTAACATCTTTAGAATGTCATTGATATGATATAACAAAAACATTTTGAGAATGTTATTAAAATATTGTAATCATTACATTTAGATGTTGTACAAATGTCACAAAAAAACATTTCAAAAATGTTTTTAACAAAACAATTAAAATAACATTTTTTGAATGTTTTTCAAAATGTTTAAAAAACATCTTACAAACAGTCCACATGTAATGTTTTCGTGATATCATAATAATGTTTTCAAAAAAGAAGAGAAACGTTTTTACAACATCTTTTAAATGTAATTGATATGATATAAAAAGAACATTTTAAAAATGTTGTTAAAATGTTGTAATCCTTACATTCAGACGTTGTACAAATGTCACAAAAAACATTTCAAAAAACGTTATAAGCTAAACAATTAAAATAACATTTTTTTAATGTTTTTCAAAATGTTTCAAAAAGATCTTACAAACGGTCCACATGAAATGTTTTCTTTATATCATAGAAATGTTTTCAAAGAAGAAAAGAAACGTTTTTCTAACATCTTTAGAATGTCATTGATATGATATAACAAAAACATTTTGAGAATGTTATTAAAATATTGTAATCATTACATTTAGATGTTGTACAAATGTCACAAAAAAACATTTCAAAAATGTTTTTAACAAAACAATTAAAATAACATTTTTTGAATGTTTTTCAAAATGTTTAAAAAACATCTTACAAACAGTCCACATGTAATGTTTTCGTGATATCATAATAATGTTTTCAAAAAAGAAGAGAAACGTTTTTACAACATCTTTTAAATGTAATTGATATGATATAAAAAGAACATTTTAAAAATGTTGTTAAAATGTTGTAATCCTTACATTCAGACGTTGTACAAATGTCACAAAAAACATTTCAAAAAACGTTATAAGCTAAACAATTAAAATAACATTTTTTTAATGTTTTTCAAAATGTTTCAAAAAGATCTTACAAACGGTCCACATGAAATGTTTTCTTTATATCATAGAAATGTTTTCAAAGAAGAAAAGAAACGTTTTTCTAACATCTTTAGAATGTCATTGATATGATATAACAAAAACATTTTGAGAATGTTATTAAAATATTGTAATCATTACATTTAGATGTTGTACAAATGTCACAAAAAAACATTTCAAAAATGTTTTTAACAAAACAATTAAAATAACATTTTTTGAATGTTTTTCAAAATGTTTAAAAAACATCTTACAAACAGTCCACATGTAATGTTTTCGTGATATCATAATAATGTTTTCAAAAAAGAAGAGAAACGTTTTTACAACATCTTTTAAATGTAATTGATATGATATAAAAAGAACATTTTAAAAATGTTGTTAAAATGTTGTAATCCTTACATTCAGACGTTGTACAAATGTCACAAAAAACATTTCAAAAAACGTTATAAGCTAAACAATTAAAATAACATTTTTTTAATGTTTTTCAAAATGTTTCAAAAAGATCTTACAAACGGTCCACATGAAATGTTTTCTTTATATCATAGAAATGTTTTCAAAGAAGAAAAGAAACGTTTTTCTAACATCTTTAGAATGTCATTGATATGATATAACAAAAACATTTTGAGAATGTTATTAAAATATTGTAATCATTACATTTAGATGTTGTACAAATGTCACAAAAAAACATTTCAAAAATGTTTTTAACAAAACAATTAAAATAACATTTTTTGAATGTTTTTCAAAATGTTTAAAAAACATCTTACAAACAGTCCACATGTAATGTTTTCGTGATATCATAATAATGTTTTCAAAAAAGAAGAGAAACGTTTTTACAACATCTTTTAAATGTAATTGATATGATATAAAAAGAACATTTTAAAAATGTTGTTAAAATGTTGTAATCCTTACATTCAGACGTTGTACAAATGTCACAAAAAACATTTCAAAAAACGTTATAAGCTAAACAATTAAAATAACATTTTTTTAATGTTTTTCAAAATGTTTCAAAAAGATCTTACAAACGGTCCACATGAAATGTTTTCTTTATATCATAGAAATGTTTTCAAAGAAGAAAAGAAAGGTTTTTCTAACATCTTTAGAATGTCATTGATATGATTTTTTTTTTTTTTTTTCCTCTTGTCAGAGGTACTTTATTCATTTACAAAAATAACCAACACACAAATCATTACATCATAACAAAATTTTACATTCACTTTAAGTATTTTCTTAAACTATTAAGAGAAAATCTTCAGTGATATAAAATATCCCCGAAGATTTTCCTTAGTTCCCAGATGCTATTTCAAAAGCTCTCAAAAACTCTCCAAAAAAATACTATGTCCCGAGAGCCCCTGAAACAACATCCGAGATGTTATCCAAGAGTAACTCGTATTTAAAAACATGCCATATGAAAAAGCTGTTGTATGGTTTACCTTGAAAATAATTTAACATATACATCAAATAGATTGCGTATTGAGCATATGCAACGATTGTATTTATATCTGCTCCATTTGCATGTTTGAAATCAAAACCAGCAATTAATAATTCTTCGTTTAATATAATTTTTTCTTTAAAGTTCAATTCAATCAATTCCACAATACGTTTCCAGAAAAGCTTTACGCTCGGGCACTCTAAAAGAACATGAACGAAAGATTCTGCTGTTTTACAAAAAATGCAAAGGTTTTCATTTACAATTTTCCATTTGCACAGATTGTATCTAAAGGGTAAAATCCTATGAAATGTCTTAAAGTTGAGTTGTTTTATTTTATTGTTTTTCAATGTCTTAAACTTAAATTTTAATGTATCTCTCCAATCAAAATCAATGACAAGGTTCAGTTTACCTTCCCAAAATGTTAATACAGCTGGTTCTCTTTTCTTAAAGTCACACAATAGGCTATAGAAATGGCTAGACTTCATTGAAGATAGTCTTATAAAATCAAGTGTTCTTATTTCGTATAAGTCGCCTTCGAATTGTGAATTTGTTTTATCGTCATGTGCGTAATTAACATCTTGAATTCTTTCGATCCACATTTTTGGGATCGCATTTTTAAGCTTCGTATACATAAAATCAACTAGCAAAGAATTTGAGCCAAGCACTCTACAAATATGTTCTCTTGGCCGAAAACGTCCATTTTCTACAATGTCATTCATTGTTATAATGCCTTTTCTAAACCATTCTTTAAAAAAGAGAGGTTTGCTCTCATGTGTAATATTACTATTGTACCACAATACTTGATTTTCAACATTCATAACTTGTGGAAATTGAATATATTTAAGTTCGCTCCAAGTTACGAGACAGTTAACATAAAAATTAGGTATTTTTTGTTTTAAGCATAACTTTAACATGTCTTTACTGGAACAATTTGTTTTCAAAATTACTAACAACGGACATATTTTTTCAATCCAGTATCTAAACATAAACTTCCACGGTATATCATAATTATTTTCAAAGAAATTGTTAAACCATGATAAATGTAGCGATTGAAATTTAGAGTTTAAGTCGACCATGCCCAATCCTCCCTTTTCAATATCATTAATTAAGACTGTTCTCTTGACTTTTTCTCTTTTTGAATTCCATAGAAAATTATACATCAGTTTATTCAAATCAACAACTAGTTTCTGAGGGATAGGTAATACCGAAGCAACATACACAAATTGTGAGATTACAAGTGATTTAAGAATTACAACTTTACCATAGTAAGTTAAGTTTCTCATTTTCCAAAAAGTCAAGATTGATTTTACTTTTTCTAGTTTCACAAACCAGTTCAATCGATCAGACTCCTTTTTATCCCTTGTTAGATACATTCCCAAATACTTGACAGGTTCATCGTTCCATTTAATACCTTCGATAAATGCTTGTTGCTGTTGTATAGTAACAGCATTTGTTTTCATCACATTTAAGCTCGGCCCAGCGAAGTGTCCGAAATGTTTTACTTCTTCGAGAGATATGTTGGCAGATTGAATGTTGTTTAAAAAGAGAACAGTGTCATCTGCCAGTGATATCATAATAATGTTTTCAAAAAAGAAGAGAAACGTTTTTACAACATCTTTTAAATGTAATTGATATGATATAAAAAGAACATTTTAAAAATGTTGTTAAAATGTTGTAATCCTTAGATTCAGACGTTGTACAAATGTCACAAAAAACATTTCAAAAACGTTATAAGCTAAACAATTAAAATAACATTTTTTTAATGTTTTTCAAAATGTTTAAAAAAGATCTTACAAACGGTCCACATGAAATGTTTTCTTTATATCATAGAAATGTTTTTAAGAAGAAAAGAAACGTTTTTCTAACATCTTTTAAATGTTATAGATATGATATAACACAAACATTTTTAAAATGTTTTAAAAATATTGTAATCCTTACATTTAGACGTTGTACAAATGTCACAAAAAAACATATCATAAATGTTTTTAACAAAACAATTAAAATAACATTTTTTGAATGTTTTTCAAAATGTTTAAAAAACATCTTACAAACAGTCCACATGTAATGTTTTCGTGATATCATAATAATGTTTTCAAAAAAGAAGAGAAACGTTTTTACAACATCTTTTAAATGTAATTGATATGATATAAAAAGAACATTTTAAAAATGTTGTTAAAATGTTGTAATCCTTACATTCAGACGTTGTACAAATGTCACAAAAAACATTTCAAAAACGTTATAAGCTAAACAATTAAAATAACATTTTTTTAATGTTTTTCGAAATGTTTAAAAAATATCCTACAAACAGTCCACATGTAATGTTTACGTGATATCATAATAATGTTTTCAAAGAAGAAAGAAAAGTTGTTCTAACATCTTTAAAATGTCATTGATATGATATAAGCAGAACATTTTGAGAATGTTATTAAAATGTTGTAATCCTTAAATTAGGACGTTGTACAAATGTCACAAAACACAATTCAAAAACGTTTTTAACAAAAGAAATAAAATAACATTTTTTGAATGTTTTTCATAATGTTTAAAAAATATCCTTCAAACAGTCCACATGTAATGTTTTCGTGATATCATAATAATGTTTTCAAAGTAGAAGAGAAACGTTTTTACAACATCTTTTAAATATCATTGATATGATATAAGCAGAACATTTTAAGAATGTTGTTAAAATGTTGTAATCCTTACATTAAGACGTTGTACAAATGTCACAAAAAAACATTTCAAAAACGTTATAAGCTAAACAATTAAAATAACATTTTTTTAATGTTTTTCAAAATGTTTAAAAAGATCTTACAAACGGTCCACATGAAATGTTTTCTTTATATCATAGAAATGTTTTCAAAGAAGAAAAGAAACGTTTTTCTAACATCTTTTAAATGTTATAGATATGATATAACAAAAACATTTTTAAAATGTTTTAAAAATATTGTAATCCTTACATTTAGACGTTGTACAAATGTCACAAAAAAACATTTCAAAAATGTTTTTAACAAAACAATTAAAATAACATTTTTTGAATGTTTTTCGAAATGTTTAAAAAATATCCTACAAACAGTCCACATGTAATGTTTTCGTGATATCATAAGAATGTTTCCAAAGAAGAAGAGAAACATTTTCGCCACATCTTTTTAATGTATACATAATATAATAAATAATACGATATTTTTTAAATATTGTAATACTTAAACTGAAACAATGTACAGAAGCTATGAAATTTATTTTCAAATATGTTTAAACATAGGCCTATTATTTTTGAACTAATGTAACAAATGATAATTAGAGTAAAAAAATAATAAAATATCATGGGCGTTCGAGAATCAAAACGTTCACACCAAACATAACGAAAGTGAAAACAAATAAACATTTTGTTTGTTGTTGACTGTTGACATAGTGTCCACATTGACATTTCTCGTCCCCCCCCCCCCGAATCCGCAGTATTTTTCCCAGCCGCCCCTCCACCCACCCCCAGCTTTGTTTTATTGACTTTTACGTGTAAATCGACTAAAACACGCACATTTCTCAGTGAAATGAACGATTTTTCGTAACCTGGATATATAGCCTCCTACAGGGGCGGATCCAGCCCTCACCCCCCCCCCTCCCTGAACAAAAAAAGAAGTGCTCCTAACTCCTCCCCCCCCCCCCCCGCTTATTCGCTGGCTGGCTGATTCGCCGCTAAATATTTTCTCAAGATTTGCCCCCCCCCCCTTTTCCGCCGGCTGGATCCGCCCCTAGTAGGAGGATATATATCCAGGTTTTTACGAAAAATCGTTTATTTCACTGTAAAATGTTGCATATTTGTATTGTTTCATGCGTTAAAGTAAATAAAGAATGTCAGAAGAATGCCGGGAGGGGACCCCATTTTCATTTTTTTGTTTTTAACAAAATATAAAAAATATCTATATACCATTTGTTTTAAACCGGGCCTGTTAACCCCCCCCCCCCCCCCCCCCCCCCGTGGATCCGCGCCTGGCATCCAACGCAACCTCTGTTCCGCAAAACAATTGTCGTTTTTGGGATATTCTTTTCATGGCTATATTTCTGGCATCTTTAATATTCCTATCTTTGTTCTCTTTTCTTTCACCATTTTCATATTGTGTAATTTCTTTCAGTTTCTTTAATACTTCTTCTTAATATTGATGGGTTTTTGCGGGGGAGGGGATGGTCAGTCACTTAATTACTGCATGTTTATTTCTGCATCGGTTAATATATAGGCATATGAGAAGGCATAAATAGGCATGATATAAAAAAAAGATCGTGTGCATTGCCATGTCTTTGACTTCTTGACAACATTAAATAAAGGGCTGAGTTCTTGCATGGAGGGGTCAGAAAGTTTGCAAAATGTGACAATAAAGAAACGTGATAAGTTATACTCTTTTCGGGACCCCTTCAAAACAATTCGACCTTAAACTGTTCAAAACCCCATTTTTTAGCTAGGAAATAATGTTAGCGATGGTTGCCCAATCATCCGACGTAACATGTTGTTTGTTTTGGGAACATTGAGTAGTAATTAAAGGAATTTCCAAAGATTAATATTGATAAATGTTTTTGTGTAAATACAAATAGGTTTAAAATCGGATTCGGACAATTTACTGGCCCTCCAAACTCAACTTTCCCTATGAGTATACTTATGTTGTAGAATTAAGATTTGTATAAATTCTGTCCATCTTAATTTGAATTATCAGAAGAATTAGCTAAATCCTCTTTTGTTTAATAACCTTGAACTGATCCAATAAGAAGGAATTGTAACAATTTGTTTTTCTAATTCTCCAAGAGTTTTAAATCATAATTGAATGACAGCTATAGAAACGAAGCTGTATACTGAAATACAAAAGTCTATACCTTCCTTCCAGACCAGGACAATAAAGCAATATACCAGGCAAGTTAGTATACTTGCTAACAAAACTGATAAATTCGATTACAAAATTGATAAATTTTAAAAGGATTTTGATCGTTTAGTATTATTATATTGAATTTCCCACATCATTTTCAGTCATGATGTTGCAGTGTTTAAAAAAAATCTATTTCTTGCATGTATATATAGTATTAATTATTATCATATTATTATTATCAATATGCTACTGTTTCAGTAATCGCGTTTTATGGTTGATATTAGTTATGTCTATGTTATTCCGAACTATTATATGTTATTCATTTGTGTATTCATGTATTCAAATATGTTACTGAGAGATTGATTTTCAATAAACTGGCCTGTAGCTGTCGGAGGGTCCAAATATGAAGAAAGGAAGACTGGAACTCAATTTAGGTTTGCTGCCATCTGGTGGCGTGGTAGAGAATGAAATGTTTAATTTCAATTTCAAATATCCCTTCAAATAATCTCAACTGTCAACTCTGCCATTTTGCCAGATTTGTCTTCCTTTAAAACCCACAGTATGGGGAAAGGTTAGATTAACACCAGGAAAGAAGAATTGCAATCATTTAACAAAGCGAGAAAGGATCGATGCAGTATTATTTACCAACCAAGCATAGCTCAGACTACGAAGTACGAGTACAAGTCCCACACATCCACTTATATGTGTGGGAAAATAGTCGGTCTGAAGAAAACGACCAACTTTGCACTGCACTGGATGGCTACATGTAGCTGCTGGAGGCTGCCGGCTGGAAGTCTGGAACTACTTTAAAGATCATCATTTTGTCAAGGAAGTGAGTAATAAATTTCTATACTAAATTTTTATAGATCTAGGGTCTAGGCCAGTGGTGTGTGTATTTGTGTATGGGTCTAATAATACCTTCCTCACACTAGCAAGCATGCAGTGCTAGAGGTAGACCGAAAGCTTCAGTCTCTATAATCGTCGGTTGTTCCACTGAGACTACGTCTGGCTCCACTAGACCTCCGGTTATAGAGACTGAACGACTGCCTATGCCAGCCTGTGTTGAACTTATTCCGCTAGATTTTAGCCGCTAGGCCCCTCCCACAAACTTGCCACGGCCGTATTGTTATGCCCCCAAAATCCCCCAAAATGTCATTTTACCTCGTTCATTTCCAATTTTAAATTAGGCCTACGCTATAATACATCGGTTCCACTTACTAACTTGATTGATATAATCCGTTTAATGGTCCCTTTTAAGGAAATTATCGGTAAAAATCGACATCCATGTTGAAAATCTTGCAAGCCGTGTTAAACTCTCGCTGCCGTCAATCTCATCCCTTCTAGTCTACGCCGAAGGCAAAATGATTATGAAGGAAAAACTGTGATAACGCCATTACGAACGTGTAGATGGCGCACAGTTTTTCCTTCATAATCATTTTGCCTTCGGCGTAGACTAGAAGGGATGAGATTGACGGCAGCGAGAGTTTAACACGGCTTGCAAGATTTTCAACATGGATGTCGATTTTGACCGATAATTTCCTTAAAAGAGACCATTAAACGGATTATATCAATCAAGTTAGTAAGTGGAACCGATGTATTATAGCGTAGGCCTAATTTAAAATTGGAAATGAACGAGGTAAAATGACATTTTGGGGGATTTTGGGGGCATAACAATACGGCCGTGGCAAGTTTGTGGGAGGGGCCTAGCGGCTAAAATCTAGCGGAATAAGTTCAACACAGGCTGGCATAGGCAGTCGTTCAGTCTCTATAACCGGAGGTCTAGTGGAGCCAGACGTAGTCTCAGTGGAACAACCGACGATTATAGAGACTGAAGCTTTCGGTCTATGCTAGAGGTCAATACGCATTAGCAGTAGGGGCGCTGGTCCGAGAATGAGAAACGTCCTCATAAACAAGGATATCCTCACAAAATGCGTCCTCAAAAATAAGGGTTGTCTGCATTTTCGAGGACGTTTTTTTTCATCAGCGCTCTGGGGGTTTCATGTTACAGAACCGCCCGCTGGCGATGCCAAAAATGGATTCCCCGGGGGAAAATAACCCTAAAGGACCCGGTTTTCGGCCACTTAAGACAAAATCCTATTTTTTAGACTCTTTACTTCCTATTTATTATCATTTCTTGTTCAAATCATGAAGTAAATATTATTATTATTTAAATAAAAAAAGAATCCCAGAAAAAAATCATGAATTGCCATGACAATATTCGTTTCAATTTTCACTGTTTTGGAGCCGGTTATCGGCATAGCGAACCAGTTTTCGGACGCATGTACAAAGTCAATAGGAAGCGCTCGCGCGCGCCGTGCGTTTCCGCGCTGATGTATAGCACAAGCTGGCGGAGCAGGTATCCCACGCCGGAGCTCCCGGGTGCTCGCCTGTCCGAATACAGGCACAGCGGTGATCGGAAGTTGGAATCTGAATTAGACAGACATATCGTGTGTGCGTGGCGGGGTCCGGCTGCATTGATTTAATACATGCGATGAGATACTTTTGAGCTTGCGACCAACACAAAATCAGGCTCTAAATCTGAAAAATACTTGAAATAAAGCTCATTTTATGGTACCCATATTTCTTACATACACGCGTAAGAAACTAGATTTTTCAGATTTGGGTAGCGGGACCGCCGATTACATCGCTAAAATGTGATATTTTAGGATATATTTTCCATTGCAAATGTGGTTCTTCAGTGACACTGGCATGGTATGGTATGTGTGGGACATGTGTTGTGATATTATGCCATGTATTTTTATGTGATTTTACCATCCATCCAACCAATCGGCCGAAAACTGGAGCTGTCCGATTACCGGCTCCTTTACTTTAGATCTAGTTCACTGTCTACATGTACTTTCATGGGTTGTCCGTCTTCCCAAGGATTTATTGCTTAAAATGTGAATGTCTCTGTACAATGTCAATGTAAAATGCATCAAGAAAATCATTGCAGAATCCGTTGTTTTGCATCGCCAATGTGCCGATCAAAAATATGAAACGTCTGCAAAAATGCAGACGGTCCTTATTTTTGAGGACGCATCAGTCCGTGTTTACGAAGACGATCCTCTTTTATGAAGACGATCCTTATTCTCGGACCAGCGCCCCTTTACGCTAGCTTTGCTGGAGTGGTCTAGACCACACATTCTAGATTCTATATTCTAGGTCATAAATGGTGACGTGAGTAGGTGCATTAGCATTAGACTAACTATCCTGGCTGTGTATTTAAAGCTGTGCTATTGATTCTCAACATTTCACTCAAAATCGGTACTTTAGAAGTTTAGTGACGATTGAATCTAGATCTAGGACTAGATGTAGGCCAAGGCTAGACCGATTCTATTTAGAGTCTACATGTAGTACATGTAGACTCTAAATAGAATCGGTCTAGAAATCTAGTAGTAAAATACAATTTTTTCAACTTTTCAATGTTTGAAAGAATAATTTAAAAATTCTAATTGTGAGTCCACTGTCGCCTTTCGGCATGATTATGTGCATCTGTGTTTTGAGAGTGTAATGTATTCAAATGCTGCCTAACAATAATAATAATAATAATAATAAAAACGTTACTTATAAAGCGCTTACCACCGAAGTCTCTAAGCGCTATACACACAAAAAAGACTGATATACAATTACATCTTATACAAAACTAAAAATGCAAATAAACATACAAATTACAATACATATATGGAATACACGTCAAAGTGAACAGAGTTAATTAATCATCGAACGCAATTTTGAATAAGTGTGTCTTGAGACTAGTTTTGAATAGCTTAACGGTTTGACAGTTTTTTACATTTAAAGGTAACAGTGCTAGAGGTCAATACGCATTAGCATTGACTCTCTATTAGGGTGTCTGAACAATTTTTCAATTTTCAATTTGGGATCGTTTTTCACCATTGTTGTTGGATATTTGAATAAAAAATGTAATCAGAATAATACATTTCGAATTTCAAGACTCACCCATGTTTCTATCAAAAGATACAGCCCCTCAAAAACTAAAAACTGCAATATTCATAGCTTTGGTCAGAATGGACCAAAAAGTGGTTCACGCCGAGTTATCATTTTTTGCTAAACAGCTGCTAACTCCTGGAAGCTCCGTTACCGGCGTAGGAGCTTCAGTTGGCAGATCCTGGGGTTAGTAAAAATGGCCGATTAGGCGATATTATCGTTAAATCTGCAAAGGGAGTACTTACAATTTTGACTTCATAGGTTGCACGACTCCTCAGGGCATAACACCAATCACTTGAAATTATAATTTGAAGAAGTCTTCGATGAGAAAAAAAGGGTTATTCGGTTTACTACACCAACGATTCTTCCATGTTGCAGCGTCTATTCAAAATGGCGAAGAGAAGGTACGCATGCGCGGCAGTGGCGCAGAAATTATATGAATATTCATGCTATAGAGCACCGATCGCTCGAAATAGCTGAATATGCACGACTCGAACAAACAGAGCGGTCCCCCGGCCCTTCGTAACCTCGTGCATATTCAGCGATTTCGAGCGATCAGTGCTTGATAGCATGAATATTCATATTTGCTGCGCCACTGCCGTGCATGACCCTTTTTTTCCCATCGAAGACTCTCTTCAAATTATAAATTCAAGTAATTGGTGTTATGCCCTGAGGAGTCGTGCAATCTATGAAGTCAAAATTGTAAGTACTCCCTTTGCAGATTTAACGATAATATCGCCTATTAATCGGCTGTTTTACTAACCCAGGCCTGATAAAAACCCGATTTAAATCGGTTTCCCGATTTTTTCCCGATTTTTTTCGTTTCTTCCCGATTTATAAAAAAAAAAAAATTGATTTTTTTTTTTTTTTTTTTACAATTTTTTTCTTCTTCCTTATTTTATCCTGATTTTCCCCGATTTCCCTCTTATTTTCTCTATTCTTCCTTATTTTGCCCTACTTTTTTCCCAATTTTCCTAATTTTGTCCCAATTTTGTCCCAATTTTCTTACTGGAAAGGGGGGAATGTTGTTAGGGTGCGTTTAATCGACACTTTTTCACCCTAGAATCACGGTTTCTAAAGACGTTTAGTTTAAAACGCAATGCGTTCAAGCGATTTTTTCGTCGGTCGTAAAAATAAACGTGTTTGAAAACACAAACATGAAACGCTGAAAAAGATGCGTTTTGTATCATGATTCAAAAGAATCACGGTCGCGAAAATTCGATTGAACGGACGGAGTTCTCAATCATGATTGTATGACGAAGCCTCTTCCGGTTTGGGAAAAACCGCGCGCCCGCTTTGCATGCAATTTGCGTTCACTATACCATCGTGGCCTGTTCCGTTATGTTATTCCTTGTTTTTCCTTCTATCATTTTCTCTTTCTGTCTTTCCTTATGTTATTCTTTGTTTCTTCCTTCTATTCTTATGTTATTCTTTGTTTTTTTCCTTCTATCACCTTTTCTTATGTTATTCTTTGTTTTTATCATTCTATCATTAGCTCTTTCTGTCTTTCCTTATGTTATTCTTTGTTTCTTCCTTCTATACTTATGTTATTCTTTGTTTTTTCCTTCTATCACCTTCTCTTATGTTATTCTTTGTTTTTATAATTCTATCACTTTCTCTTATGTTATTCTTTGTTTTAATCATTCTGTTACTTTCTCTTTCTATCTTTCCTTATGTTATTCTTTGATTCTTCCTTCTTTCACCTTCTCTTATGTTATTCTTTGTTTTAATCATTCTATCACTTCTCTTTCTGTTCTTCCTTATGTCATTCTTTGTTCCTTCCTTTTTTCACATTCTCTTTCTGTCTTTCCTTATGTTATTCTTTGTTTCTTCCTTCTATTTTTATGTTATTCTTTGTTTTTTCCTTATATTACCTTTCCTTATGTTATTCTTTGTTTCTTCCTTCTATCACCTTCTCATTCTTTGTCTTATTATTGCGATCTATGCTCAAAACAGCAGTCGACAGTCGGCCGTAAACAATTCCAGAAAGCGCGCGCCGAAGTTCCTGGGCCATACTGCGCAGTGTGATGCGCAGTGGTTTGGCTCGCAATGAGCTAGAATCAGCGTTGATGAAAAATCGCTTGAACGCAAACCGCAGTGACCTTGCTTTTTGTAACGGCGTTTTGAATTGTGATTCATGTTTGTGATTCTAGCTTCGAAAATTCGATTGAACGCACCCTTAGATGCCATTTTTTCCCCACGAATCCTCTTTTTTTTTTTACTCAAGGGGGGCAAGGTTGAGGGGAAAACAAAAAACCTTTTTTTTTTTTTAGTGCTCACTATCACCCCTGCTAACCCCAAGATCCGCCAACTGAAGCTCTGACGCCTGCGGCGCCAGTGTTGGAGCTTCTGGAATTAAACAGCTGCATTCTAATGCATTAGGCGATATGCAAAAAGTGGGGGTAGGGTATTTTCTAAGGCTGCGACGAGTAGTCGAATGCTCGAGTACAAATGTACCCGCACTGTTGACAACTACTCGAGTACGATTTCTCGTACTCAAATATTCGGCCGCAAAAAAAAAAAAAATCTGTCCAGGCCGACGCTGACTAGGCCAGGGAGAGCAGCGGCCGCTGGCCTGGTACCGTCGGTAAAAATGTTTCCCAACTCAAGCACTGTCAAACTCACCACTCAGAAACTGGGACCAAATGTCCGGATTTCTGTTTGGACTGGGAGGAAAATGGATTATTCTGCCATCTTTGGTTTTTAAAACAGCATTGTTTACTGTTATTATTATTATTAAATCGGCACCTTCAACTGCAACTCGAAGTAAAATTGCATGCGTTTTCGTCGACAGAACTGGGATACTGCTCCAAAGGTATGGTGGTGGCAAAAAAAAAAAAAATCAACAAAAATCAACAAAAATCAACAAAAAAAATCAACAAAAAAATAAAAAAAAACATGGCGTCCGAATATTCGAGTATTCGCTTGTAAGCCTGGGAGTGTACTCAGGTACCTCATTACACTGTTGTGCACAGCCTTAGTGCAAATGCTGCGTATTAACACGTGCAGTGCTAGAGGTCAATACGCATTAGCATTGACTCTCCATGCTTTGGTGGAGTATGTTTATTTGTAGCTGCATGTGGACGGGTTACGCAGTAGGGGGGGCTGGTCCGAGAATAAGGATCGTCTGTGTAAACGCGGACGATGAGTCCACATTTTTGCAGATCATGTTTCATATTTTTGATTGGCGCGTTGGCAAATGGCAATGCATAAAACAGATTCTGTGATGATTTTCTTGATGCATTTTACATTGACTTTGTATAGAGACTTTCATATTTATCTATGAGCGATAAATCCGTCCATAAGAGCTTTGAAACACTTAAATTTCATGGTCAATAATTCACGTTCAGAATTAGACAGCCCGAGGGAATGGGCGTGTCATTGCCGGGACAAATCGATGAAGGGAAAATTAAAAAAAACGTTCAGACACCCTACTACTGTCAAACTTGCTGATCAGCCACAACGTATTCATTGTGTGCATTAGTGTGCAATTGTGTGTAATCGCTGCCTCTCAGCATGTGTGGCGTAGTACAGCGCTAGAGGTCAATACACATTAGCATTGACTCTATTAGGGCTGCGACGTGTAGTCGAATGCTCGAGTACCCCCACGGTTGACAACTACTCGGGTACGATTTCTCGTACCCGAATATTCGGCCGCAAAAAAAAAAAAAAAAAATGTCCAGGCCGACGCTTACCCGTGCCTGGGTGAGCGGCGGCCGCTGGCATTGTGCCGTCGGTAAAAATGTTTCCCAACTCAAGCACTGTCAAACTCACCACTCAGAAACTGGGACCAAATGTCTCGATTTCTGTTAAAACAGCATTGTTTACTGTTATTATTATTATTAAAATCGGCGCCTTCAACTGCAACTCGAAGTAAAATTGCACGCGTTTTCGGCGACAGAACTGGGATACTGCTGCAGTGGTATGGTGGTGGCAAAAAAAATCCAAAAAAAATTCAAACAAATTCAAAAAAACATGGCGTCCGAATATTCGAGTATTCACTTGTAAGCCTGGGAGTGTACTCGGGTACCTCATTACACTGTTGTGCACAGCCTTAGACTCTATGCTTTGATGGAGACCTCTAGCCCTGTACTATGTGCTGAGAGGCTGCAACTGCACACAATACACACATTGCACACAAATGCATACATTGAAAAGGAAGTGGCTGATCGGCAAGTTTGACAGTAGACTCACGATTTGAATTTTCAAAGGATTTTTTCTAACATTGGTATTAAAGTTGAAAAATTGTATTTAACTGCTATTTAGGTGTCATCAATTGTCACTAGTACCGATTTTTAGTGAACTTAGTTGACATGGTTGAGTTTTGTACAGTGGTGTTTGAAATGTTGAGAATCAATAGATTTCCTCTAAACAGTTTTTAACACACAAAAAGTATACTTATGCTGCTAAATGTATGTGTGGACTACTGTACTGCATCTATGGATTATATTCCCTACTGCTGCATCTACATATGACAGTAATATAGTCACACCTACATGTACATGTACATCTGCGTAGTGCGTACCTACTACCTAAGTTAAAGGCATAACATTCGAAGTGAAAAATCAAACATGAATCTAATTAGAGTGATACTACAGGTACATGTACATGTAGGCCTAAAAAAGTAATAGAGAATGAGATTACTACTGGTACTTAAGTTTTACTAGTTGACTAGTTCACAGATCCTTCATCCCTAGACCGAAAATTTCTGTCTCTTTCATTCATTAGCCTCTTTTATGGGTGTGGTTGGTTCCTCTCTTCAGAGACAGAAGCCAGCCATAGGGTCTCCTGTCAGAATTCGGTGAGACGAACATCCCACCAAGAGTGCCAACAAACTTTGTAACAGATTCACTTTCAATGCATTTATGTAGTTGAAAATTAGGCCCAGACTAATATACATCAGTTTCACTTAACAGATTGACCGTATGATGTGTTTGAGGGGTCTTTTTTTCTTCGTCGAAATTGAACTCCATCTTGAAATTCTTGCAGTCGTATTTTAAACTGTTACTGTCAATAGATGACCATGGATGACGTCATTTTCCTTCATGACAGGAGACCCTATAGCCGGCTTCTTTCTCTAAACAGAGGAGCTGACCCTTACCAAATAAGAGGCTAACGAATGAAAGAGAAAGAAATTTTCAGTCTACTTCTTCCCTCACTCCAGGGAGCACCAGAGCCTGCATCGGAAATCGATTCAAACAGCGGGGAGGGGCACATTTTTTCGAAATGTAAAGAACTTAAGAAGTAGTAATTACATTTTGACTTACAAAGTTTTTCGACCCCTCTGTGCATCTGGACAACCACTTTAATTATAATTTGAAGACGTCTTCGATAGGAAAAAGGGCGATTCCTCGTCCTAACCCAATTTATCCCACGTTGTGTATTGTTGATTAAAGGGATCGTTTAACAATGTTAAATCTGAGATGCACGACACTACATGTTATCAGTGTCTGTGATATGGCAATATATTGAAGCTCTAAAAAAATTGCGCTTCAAAATGATCAAGAAGTGCCTCAAAAAAGTAAAAAACCTTTGAATGACAGGTTTGACCATACTCGTTTTCATCAATAGACTGTAGTGTTATGAAAACCGTTTGGCAAACGCAAAATTTGATTTTGATTTTCAATCATAAATATCTTGATAATCAGACAGGCGATCGGCTTGCATTTTCAAGCAAACGGTGCTCTATAGCATGAATATTCATATTTGCTGCACCGTTACCGTGCATGAGAACTTTTTCTACGCCATGTTGAATCAACGATATACACTGTACATACAGTGTACATGTACAACATGGATGAATTGGTTTAGGACAAGGATTGAATCACCTACATGTATATTTGCCTCTAATTTTTTGTCTCGCCTGCGTAGCAAAAAGCGAGACATAGGCGCCGCTTTTCCGGTGACGGCGGCGACGGCGGCGACGGCGACGGCGTCAACATCAAAAACTTAACCTAAGGTTAAGTTTTTGAATTTTTGATATAATTTTTAAAGTATAGGTTCTTAGTCAATGAAACTTGGATTATAGGGTAATCAAGTATCCCCAATCATGTGAGTAGAATTTCAGATCACAAAGTCAAGGTCAAAGGTCATTTCAGGTCAACAGACTTGGACTATGTTGTAGCATCATCATCGAAAACTTAACCTAAGGTTAAGTTTTTGAATTTTTGATATAATTTTTAAAGTATAAGTTCTGAGTCAATGAAACTTGGACTATAGGGTAATCAAGTATCCCCAATCATGTGAGTAGAATTTCAGATCACAAAGTCAAGGTCAAAGGTCATTTCAGGTCAACAGACTTGGACTATGTTGTGGCATCATCATCAAGATTTTCAAAATGCTTCGTTATTTTTCAACCGATTTTGATTCTGATTGTTTCATATGATAGGGCTAGGAAGGGGATTTAAAACTTGTACACAGAATCGTGAAATTCATTATCTATGCTAATTTATGCAAATTTATTTGAAATCACAAAAAATGCTTCTTCTCCTTCATTTCTCGGCCGATTTTGATTTGGTTTGCTTTATATCGTAGAGCTAACTTTGGTACACTAAAGGTCTACACAGAATTTTGAAATTGTTCTCCATTAATTAATTATGGTAATTTATGCAAATTTATTCCAAAAATAACAAAAATTGCTTCTTCTCCCTCATTTCTTGACCGATTTTGATTTGGTTTGCCTTATCTGGTAGAGCTAAATTTGGAACACTAAACTTCTACACAGAATTTTGAGATTTTGCTCCATTGATTATTTATGGTACTTTATGCAAATGAAATGAAATGAATATTTTTTGACCAGTTCAAAAGTGTACCACGATATTTGTTGTTGCGAGATGCGGATGAGCACTACAATGTACGTCATTGACGTTCTGGTTTATCATATTGAATTGCGTTATGCAGGCGAGACCGCCGAGAGCGTTTCCCTTGTTTATATTCAACTTTAGGTGAAAAATTATTTACAGTATCTTGGTTTTGGTTTTTGTCATGCTACTGACCTGCTGAAAACAAGAAACTCTAACACCATAACTGGAATAGGGCTTTAAGAATTCTAATACCATCAAGAAATGGGATCGAATATTTAAGATTATACAACACCTACATGGATCCTTGTCATTTGATTGGAGGATTGTTGGTCACATGATATTCAATAGATGTTCTAATTGCACAGGCGTGCATTTTTGGTTATATGACTGCGTACCTCTTTGCTGTGTGCGTATCCCTGCGTGTATCTGATGCAAAGGCAATCTGAATGTAACTGAGAAGACTTGAATCCAACTTTAATTTATCTTTGATATGTAAGGAGTAAAGCATTATTTGTTGATTAACGTTCTATTAGATCTTCTTCGATGTTGTATAAAACAAACAATGAATGTTTTTCATTCATTCAATAGTGCAAATATTTTCATTCGTTGAAAGATTTCGCACTATTAAACTCATAACCATTCATTATTTGTATATTACACACCAAGAGGTACAATCATCACAGCATCTATTGCATTGCTAATCAAATAGTGTATAGTGAAGAATTCATGTAGATCTATGTACACTGTACAGGTACATGTACATATAATCATGAATTAGAAAAAAGATTGAAGCTGGAATGGAAAATGAGCTCAGAACTTTACTTTAAGTATGGCTCTTTTTTATAGACCTATCTAGAAGGCCAATTGCACCATAACATCAACCCTAACATGATTTGAATAGATAGAGAAAAATCAAACAAGCATATTAAACACTGAAAATTACATCAAAATAAGTTTTAAAATAAGAAAGTTATAGCATTTCTAAGTTTACATTTTGTTATGCAGAACGTGGTCGGTATGCAAATGAGGAGCCAATGATGTCACACACCCATTCCATATGTGTTTTATTATATGAAATTTCAAATATCTCAATTTTTTATAGATTTGATAATAAAGAAGTCAAATTCTGAATTGAATCACAATAAGTTACAATCATGGTTTGTTCTATGATAGTTTTACAGTTTTTGAGCGAAAAATTTGAAAATTTGAAATGTTGTACAATAAAATACAATAGAATAGTGGGTGTGTGACATCATAGGCTCACGCATGACAAAATGTGTATACTGACCATGTTACATGTATGCATTAGTGTTTTGTGAAAATACATGTTGTACATGTAAGTAAAACTTTAAAATGCCATAACTTTCTTATTTTACATCATACTTTGATGAAATTGTTAGTGTTGTGCTTGATTGATTTTTCTTATTCAAATCAACTTGATGTCGAGTTGGACTTCCTTAAGTTATTTATGACAACCACTCTTTCCCCTTCCATACATTAGTGGAGTTAGTTTAGGCTGCATTGTAAATGTACTGTACATGTAGTGCCAGCATGTAGTAGTTTCAGAGATGTCCTACAGTGACTGGGAAGTGGCCTTGTGAAGGACATTGGTATTTGGCCAGAGGCTTAACCTCATGACCCCATGTCCAAGCATGGACCTACATGTACAGTACTATCAGCCTTTTCACACACAGCTGAAATTCTTCGTATCTAGAGATGATTAGTATAAACGTGTTTAACTCAACAGTTTTAAACATGTTTATAGAAATTTTTCCCTGTGTGAACATCGTTTATACGATGTTGGGAGAGATACAAAGTCGCGATTCATACGCCCCTAAAAGCAGGCTGCAGATACGAAGTTCGTATCTAGAGAGCTTGACATTTTGTGTGTGAACGGTTTTTCGTGTTTAAACGTGTTTAAACTGGATGGAGCGAGCGCTCTGTTTGATATGACCTGACCTTCAATGCGCAATGACAGTATGACACTACTGCGCATTTTAAGAGCAGTAGTTAATCACGAAACGATTAACGATCGCAACAAAATTTCTGTGTGTGAATGATGTTGTATGTACAGGTCATTAGTTTAAAGCCCTTTTAACTAATCATGTTTATAGAATTTTAGCTGTGTGTCAAAAGGCTGTATGTCCAGTCCATGCTAAACTCTCTATCATTTTTATCAAGTCCCTGCATACACATGTACACTGTACAATCAGGAAGAAGAACAAAAAATGAAGCTGGAATGGAAAATGAGCACAATATTTTACTTTAAAGGTAAAGACCAGTATTGGCAACGCCCCAATTTCAAAAAATGAAATGGAAGCTCTCATTACCAATCATGTGAAAGAATATGTTTTGACTAATACATGATGATAAAAAATTTGCCGGGAAACCGCCTACTAATTCATATATTTGGTAAATTTATTTCTCTCATGGTCTGGTGAGAGAGATAGGGCAGTCCCATATACATCTTTCTGTGTATAGTGCTTGTAACTTTACGAAGAATGGGCCAAATTTCTTATCATTTTGATGATTCCAGAACCTTGCAGATGCTAGATGCTAGATGATCAACCTTTTCTGATCGATTCCACAACGTTTCTTTCACAATGCAATCGCATGACCATTACTGGTCTTTACCTTTAAGTATGACTCTTTTTATAGACCTACTGTATCTTAAAGGCCAAATGCACCTTAACACCGAGCTGATTTGAATAATAAGTAGAGAATAATCAAACAAACATAACACTGAAAATGTCATCAAAATAAGATTTGAAGTAAGAAAGTTACAGCATTTTTAAGTTTTACATTTTTGTTCATAAAACAGTGTTACAAATAACGTGGTTGGTATGCAAATGAGGGAGCTGATGATGTCACACACTCTCTGTTCTTTATGTATTTTATTATATGAAATTTCAGGTATTTCAATTTTTTGCATCAATTTAATAATAGAGAAGTTCTCAATTGAATCACAGAATACAATAATGATGATTTTACATTACACGAGAAGAAAAACTACTGGTATGTTTTACATTATTGGAGCAAAAAGATGAAATACCGGTATTTTAAATTTATATAATAAATTTTTAAAAGATAGTGTGTGACATCATAGGCTTGCATGCTCATTTGCATACAGACCATGTTATGCATTTACTGGTAAATTATAATCACTGTTTTGTGAAACTACAGTGCATACTGCAGTATCCGGTACTACAGTACATGTAAAACTTTAATAATGCCTCATAACTTTCTTATTTTACATTTTATTGTGATGAAATTGTTAGTGTTATGCTTGTTTGATTTTTACTTCAAATCAACTTGATGTCCAGTTGGACTTGGCCTTTAAGCTCCTTACATACTGTATGTGTAGGTCATTTATGACAACCACTCTTTCCCCTTTCGTACATTAGTGGAGTTAGTTTAGGCTGCATTGTACCATGGGCGTATGTACTGTACATGTAGTGCAAGCATGAAGTAGTTTCAGTGATGTCCTACAGTGACTGGGGAGTGGCCTTGTGAAAGGCATTGGTATTTGGCCAGAGGCTTAACCTCATGACCCCATGTCCAAGCATGGACTTTCAGTACTATGTCCAGTCCTTGCTAAACTCTCTATCAAGTCCCTGCATACACATGTACACTGTACAATCAGGAAGAAGAACAAAAAATGAAGCTGGAATGGAAAATGAGCACAATATTTTACTTTAAGTATGGCTCTTTTTATAGACCTACTGTATCTTAAAGGCCAAATGCACCCTAACATCGAGCTGATTTGAATAAGTAGAGAATAATCAAACAAACATAACACTGAAAATGTCATCAAAATAAGATTTGAAGTAAGAAAGTTACAGCATTTTTAAGTTTTACATTTTTGTTCATAAAACAGTGTTACAAATAACGTGGTTGGTATGCAAATGAGGGAGCTGATGATGTCACACACTCACTGTTCTTTATGTATTTTATTATATGAAATTTCAGGTATTTCAATTTTTTCATCAATTTAATAATGGAGAAGTTCTCAATTGAATCACAGAATACAATAATGATGATTTTACATTACACGAGAAGAAAAACTACTGGTATGTTTTACATTATTGGAGCAAAAAGATGAAATACCGGTATTTTAAATTTATATTTTTAAAAGATAGTGTGTGACATCATAGGCTTGCATGCTCATTTGCATACAGACCATGTTATGCATTTACTGGTAAATTATAATCACTGTTTTGTGAAACTACAGTGCATACTGCAGTATCCGTTACTACAGTACATGTAAAACTTTAATAATGCCTCATAACTTTCTTATTTTACATTTTATTGTGATGAAATTGTTAGTGTTATGCTTGTTTGATTTTTACTTCAAATCAACTTGATGTCCAGTTGGACTTGGCCTTTAAGCTCCTTACATACTGTATGTGTAGGTCATTTATGACAACCACTCTTTCCCCTTTGGCTTGCAACGAACACTCACGTATCACGTTCACGTTCACGTATTGCGCCCTTTCGTGAAACAGGTCACCCAAATCTACGAAGTGTTAGGTTACGTGACCCAACAAATAGTTAATTTGCTATATTATGCAATCTCCGAAAGCTCACGTAAATTGACGCTGGCGTTTAAAAAAATAATGCAAATTGTCATTGAGAAGAGACTAATAGGAAAAAAAGCTGCTTCAGGTCAGAATATGTTGTGTAACTCTGTGGTTTACTCCAAGCGCGGATCCAGGCCCCCCCCCCCCCCCCCCCCCCCGGAAAAAAAGGAAAAACAGAAAGAGAGAGAGAGAGAGAGAGAGAATGAAAAGAAGGGAAAGAGAGAAAGGGAAATGAAAGAAGAGAAAGAATAAGGGGGAAAAAGAAGGAGATCGGGGGGGGGGGAGGGCCTTGCCTCCCAGTTGTTACCACCCCCCGCCCCCCCCCCCCCCCCACATCAAAAAATAAGAGAGAAGGAAGGAAAGTGAAAGAAAAAAGGAAAAAAGAGGAAGAAGAGAAAAAAATAAGGGGCATATAAGTAACAAGTTTCCCGCCAACAAGTTGTAGTTCGTGGGGGGGGGGGGGGGGAGGCTCTTGCCCCCGCCATCAAAAAATGGGGGAAGGAAAAGAAAAGGGTGAAAAGAGGGGGAGAACAGTTGCGATTAATCCCGCCAATCACCTGTGGATCGGGGGCCGAAAGGGCCTTGCCTCCCCCTTGCAAACCTGAAACAGAGAGAAGGAAAAAAACAGAGAAAGGAAAGGAAAAGGAGATAAAGGGAAAGAAAGCTAGCTAGATAGATAGGCGCTAGGCCTAGGCGCAGTGCAGTGTGTACAAATCTCATACATATTACGGTGACGTCATGACTAGTCTTAGTAACAATCGCTTGCAATTTTTAAAAATATTGATTAAACACTCACGTCACGTTTTGGTAGACGTGATCATTCGTGTTTTACCAGCGTGGAAAACAACGAATAGTAGGCCCTACACTTCGTAAATTAGAGTCACCTATTTTACGAAACAGCGCAAAACGTGAAACGTGACAAGTGATACGTGAACGTGAGTGTTCGTTGCAAGCCTTCCCCTTTGGTACATTAGTGTATAGTAACATGTAGTTTTAAGCCTGCACTGTATCTCTTTGGTAGTGCAAGCAGCTGGTAACTTCTTGGTGCAAGCAATGCATCCAAACAGTGGCTGGGGAGTGGCCTTGTGAAGGGCACTGGTATTTGGTCAGAGGCTTAAAGGTAATACAAAGTGTTGGTATGGGGTCATGAATTTGGTTCAAATGAGCATATTGGAAGCATATGCGATCCTACAATATTCAGCGATCATTGTCGCGGTTAAAATCGAGTCTAAAGTTATGAAATTGTAAACAATAAACTCTTTATGTTGTATAGCTCCCTCTCAAGATCAATATATTAATTAAGCCATAAAACAATGTTTCTTGACTAAAATCGACCGATTGCCTATTCCCGTTTCGACATTATATATCACAACTACATATTCTGATATTTTCATGGTCACAGCTACCATTGTACGGCCGTAGGCGCTATTAGAAATGTATCAAAATTTACCGGGAGCACCGGTAAATTTTTATATTCAATTTTTCTCGAAAGGAGAAATGTTTTAGGGGCTGATTTTTCTTGTGCTTATAATACATCTACAGGGGCATCCAAATATATCAAAATTGTAAAGAATCACTTTCCACCCAATTTTCAAATTTCCCAAAACTTTGTATTACCTTTAACCTCATGACCCTATGTACAAGCTACTTGGTGCTCCATACTCCTTTCACATTTGTTTTGCTTAAAGGTAAAGACCAATATTGGAAACGCCCCAATTTCAAAAAATGAAATGGTAGCTCTTATTACCAATCATGTGAAAGAATATGTTTTGACTATTAATACATGTACATGATGATAAAAATTTTGCCGGGAAACCGCCTACCGGTACTAATTGATATATTTGCTAAATTAGTTTATCTATTGGGATGTGAGAGATAAATGCACGTGTCGCACACGTGTGTGCGTAGTCCCATCTTTCTGTGTACAGTGCTTGTAACTTTACCAAGACTGGGCAAAATTTCTTATCATTTTGATGATTCCTGAACCTTGCAGTACACACCAATACTTATATGCTACATGTATGTAGATGATCAACCTTTTCTGATCGATTCCACAACGTTTCTTTCACAATGCAATCGCATGACCATAACTGGTCTTTATCTTTAAGCCTACTTTGCTTAATAGCCAAAACCCGTACTAACTTTTGGGGCTTTTCACACGCGCTCTTTTTAGTCCTGTAATAAGAAAATTCATGCTGTTCTCACTGCAATTAGTTTTACCCGTACTAGCTGTGTAGCGTGAATATTCATTTATTCACTCCATTGCGTAGTACCTGAATTTTTTTGTTTCTGTTCTCATTCATTTGCTTTGTACGCAATTGTTGAGTAAGCACCACATTTGCGGGATAAGCCATGCAGCTACAGGGCCAGCTAACCCTGTACTATTGGTACATATGTGTTTGAACAGAAAGTGGAATAAGCTTAACATCGGACCCCACCTACATGTATAGTCCGGGGTTAAAGGTATAGACAAGTTCTGGTCATGCGATTGCATTGTGAAAGAAACGTGGAATCAATCAGAAAAGGTTGATCATCTAGCATATAATTATTGGTGTGTACTGCAAGGCTCTCTGGAATCATCAAAATGATAAGAAATTTTGCCCAGTCTTGGTAAAGTTACAAGTACTGTACCGGTACGCAGAAAGATGTATACCGTGTGAGTCAAAAAAAAGTTTGCACCTAGAAAATTGCTAATTATTTTAAAAATCCTCTGTAAACAATAAATTGGTATACACCTAATATGAAAGAGTGTTTTATCCCAAATCATTTGGTATCATTTTTGTGTGGTATGTGTTCACGCTTGGATGAACAGGAGGCATTGTCTGCGAGAGTGCAAAAAGCGACTTCGTATCTATCCCAACATCGTATAAACGATGTTCACACAGGGAAAATTTTCAATAAACATGTTTAAAACTGTTGAGTTAAACAAGTTTATACTAGTTTTAGCTGTGTGTGAAAAGGCTGCTAGAAGACTAGCAGCGCATTTTAAGAGCAGTAGTTAATCACGAAACGATTAACGATCGCAACAAAATTTCTGTGTGTGAATGATGTCGTATGTACAGGTCATTAGTTTAAAGCCCTTTTAACTAATCATGTTTATAGAATTTTAGCTGTGTGTGAAAAGGCTGTTGAACTGATTGGCTTAAAGCTGTGTAACTAAATAACTTTAAAGAAAATTGTTCAGACAGATACGAAGTTGTGATACATACAACGGTCAAAGCAGGCTGCAGATACGAAGCCCGTATCTAGAGAGCAAGACATTTTGTGTGTGAACAGAAATACGTCCTTAACTAGACCGGGCACTGCTCTTTAAACGCTCAGTAGGGCCATTGCGCATTTATGAGCAGATGCGCAATGGCCCTACTGAGCGTGTGAATCTTGAACGTGCGCACTGAAATTTTCTGTGTGTGAATGATGTTGTATATAAAGCTGATTAGTTTAAAGCTCTTTAAACTAATCAGCTTTAAAGGATTTAACACCTGTGTGAAAAGGGAGCTACATGTCCATGTGTAGGCCTACATACATTATAGAAAATTAGATAGACTGTAAATACTTTAAGGGAAATAAAACCCAAATAGACAACTATTCTAAATTAAAGCAGAAAAACCAGAGAAGCAAACTGATGAAAGTTTCAATTAAAATTGACTAAATATAAAAAAGTTATGAATTGTTGAAAGTTGTAATAACTATACGTATGGGCACTTCGAATTGGCTGAAGCGGTAATGTCAATGTGATGTGATGTAGTGCGGGACTAATTTCCCATCAGTTCCAACATATGAAATAAACTACATGTACAGGTCTACATGTATAATGAATGTTTAATGTTTAAAACATGTTCAATTGGACAAAAAAAAAATTGTGATTACTCTTTTTTTTTTCCATCTTTTTTTTCTTCATTTTTCAGAGACATGGGCAGAAGTCTGCAAATAAGCACTTCAGACTTGGACTTGGACTCAGAGTGAATCAGGACTTTGGATATGCTACCTCTGTGTGTTTTTTTTTTAAATTTTATCCCACAGAAAGTTTGACATGGAATTGAGAGGGGGGGGGGGGGGGGGGGTGCAATATAGTGTTAATCCACACTTTTGTGAAAAATGAGTTACATCCATTTCCATCAGCTTTCTCGATTGTTCTTCATCTTCTGACAATTAAAAAAAAAGGAAATCGACTGATTAATAGGCAAATGAATAAATATTCTTCTCCTGAAAACAAGCAATTATCTGAACACAACAAAAAAGTAACTCCCCCTTAAATCAAAATGGCCTAGCTTTTTAAAGAAAAGGATTTGAGCAAAATAAATTGGCAGGAGTGTTCCTATTTATTGACTAACTTTTCTCCAGAAATAAAATTGCTCCATTGAGTAATGCATACCGGTAAGTGACAAACAGGCAAAATTTCACTCTTCAAAAGTCACAATGGTTATGTTTATGCTGTTTTGACAGTACATTTAGCTTTTCTTACACTATTTTTAAAGTTTGCTCACCCAAGCATGACACGATTACAACCTCTTGAGTTCACACAACTTGTAATGATACATTTTGGTTTAAAATTGTTAATTTTGCTCACCCAACAATAATATTGAAAAAAAGTGTTGCGATAGGTGTAAGGGGGTCAAGCAATGGATGATAAACAACAACACAAAAACATGCACCAGAAACCAAATTCGCTAAAATCTGATTTTACAGAATCCCCTAAATGACCCTTTATGTATGACTTTTGAAAAGTGACAGTGACAATATTCCCTTTAATGCTTGCTCCCTCATGCATGACTTGGTGGATCAATCATATCTTCACAGAAAAGTTAGTCAATAAGTATAGGAACACTCCTG